>CACRXP010000074.1:644347-692478 GCA_902702965.1 Spirometra erinaceieuropaei
CGCAACCAGTTGATACTTAAAACTTAAGTCGGCCGCAGCATGAAATGCCTGTGAGAGTAAGCGATCAAAATTGTCATTGGCGTTGGGAGGGCGATAGACGCAGCCAACGAGTAAGGAGAACTTATTTTTAGTGCAACCTGGAGCCAGCAGCTGCCTTCTACCGCTGAAAAGTGCGGGAGGTTCAACGGCAAACATGTAAGTGTTTGCTTAACGTAGACGCAGCTGCCCCCACCACGGCTATCTTGGCGATCATTTCGAATGCAATTGTAGCCTAGAAGAGAGAGTTCGGAGTCAGCTACTGAGGCTGATGCCCACGTCTCAGTTACTAAAACAATATCAGGACAATGGACGAAAACCTGAGTCTGTAGCAAAGGCATCTTATTTAGCAAGGATCTGGCATTTAAAACAAAAAGTTTGAAGGGAAAGGCTGTTAGTTTTTGAGGGAGGTGGGCTACATCGTCCAGTTCTGGGTCGCCCACGGAGCAAACGGTCCGGATGCAACGATCCGGTTCTGCAAAAAAAATTTTGTGGCATCAAAAAATTCTGACGTGGATAAAAAGGGGTAGGACTTGGGGGAGGGAATGACGGGCAGGTAAACTGGTAACTATTGTTAGCTAACTTATTTTCAGCTGGAAATCCGCGGGGCAGATACTGCAACGTATTCCCGCCGGGACGAAACTGAGGATCGGATGAATTAACTGATTCAGTATAGACATTTTCATGAGGAATAAATTGGTAAAACGGCCGTGGAGGAAACAAGTTAGGGGGTGGGGGACGCAATGTTTCCATTGGAACAAGAGGTCTATTAAACGGTGGGAAAATCGGCATATTCGGCCTAACTGCCTTGATATGAGTGCTGGGGGGCAGTTGCGAACCCGCTACGTTTTGAGTCGGGGTATTTGAGGCACTGTTGGCCGATTGTGGAGGAGAACATTTTATACTGGTGCTGGATTTAACGGGTGGCCGAGTGGCTGAGACAGCAATTGGATTTGCCTTTGACTTAGGCACATGCTTAGGCTTACTAGGGGTTGCTGAGGCAGTCGATAGAGGCGTGTTTATACCAGGCGTGGTGGTGTGTTTAAAGAGGTCAGCATTAAAAGTAGTCGAACTCCCTACGGAATTGACTATGCCGTGACTTGCAGATGCCGCAGGTGGTGTTGTAGAGGATATATTCAGACTGACAGTAGGTGTCATTATCTTGGTGTTGGTTTTTGCCGATTTCAGTTTATTCAGTCTTCGCTGCAGGGGTGTGAGGTCTGGCGAAACGGAGCAGCGCCATTTACGGCAGAAGTCTCTAGTCATCTCCCTACTCGACAAGATAAAATCGACTTCTATCATGGAGAAAAGGGTAACTAGTATCGGCGCATTACGACTAAGCGAGCGAAGTCGCTTAGCTTGTGCGACACTAAAACTCAAGCCACAACTTTGTAGGAACACATGCGCCCCCTCCATAGCAGATAAGTGGCTCGGAATGTTTCGCAGTACGAAATTATGCTTGCGTTTAATTCGTTCCTCAGTTTCCGAACTTATGACCCCAATAAGTTTAAAAGCTTGTTCAAGCACTTTTTCAGAAGTCCTGTTTATGTCTCCATAAATCAGCTGATCGATTATTTCGCCGGCTGATGGCCTGCTACGACATGCAGAGGCGTCCTGTGTCCGACGTCTTTGTAATCTGTCTGGGTCCCACCAAGACGACGGACGCCAAGGTGATGTACTCGAATGTACAGGGTCTGTTTAGCAAAATCAATCAACTTAAAACTTTGGTTGACGAGCGCAATGAGATGTCCTCGCCTTGACAAGATCGTGGCTCTCTGAAGCTAATGAATGACATGAGGTATCCTTCAGAGATTATCAACTGTGCTGAAGAAACAGAAAGAGCAGAGGAGAGGTCACTGTTTTGTAAGCTGCAATTTAACCGCGGCAACATCCCATAACAAAACGGAAAATGAAATTTCTCCCTTTAAATATATCTTATAAATACGCCTGGCTACTGGCGTTTTCAATTGTATACCGCCCTCCAAACCAGACCGCCAATCGCGATATCCTCCTCCATTTCGGCCACACTTTGTCTTCAGTTTATTTTAGTTCATTTGGTAAGGATAGTAGGCAAGGCTTTTGAAACTTCATTATATACAGCTGTACACGAACAATGAAAATCGTGGCCATCAAAACAGTACATGATTCATTTGCACAGCTTTGTTTAAATAAACAGATTACCAGGGGTCTCGCGGCATTTAATTCCGGTTTAGACTGTCGGGGAAAAACAGGAGACGCACATAATCATTGGTTTTGAGTGTTTGGTTAGTTAATAGAGCGCGAAATGTGAGTTTAAGTTTAAAAAGCCCAAGTTCCAAGGCAAAACGATGGTAAAGTTAGAAAAAATTATGATTTTTAAAATACAGAGATCGAAGCTTAGAGTCTTATGGGATTTGGGGTTATAAAAATATCGACCTTCGTAGGACTTGAAGAACTTTGGCATATGCGTGACATTGAAATTGTCTTCGAGTTGAATAAACTTGGGTGCCTGCTAGTTGCCGGTTGTCAGTCATTTTGGGCATTTACTAAGAGTCGATCATACCGCATGTTCGTGTTCCCCAGGAGGATTGTCATAGCTGCTTGGACTAGCTATTGGATGCCGGCTAACTATGATTGAGAGCTGACTCCTGTCTTTTTTCGCATCTATGATCGTTCCAAACGGCCTCGGATCTCAGTCCTTAGCCCAGCTAGTCGTCAGTGCAACATTAGAAGTTCTTCTTCAATTAATTTTCCCCAACCTCCTCCAAATCTAAACTCCCACTCTTCCTCTCCCCCAAGAAAAACCATGTCCATTGATGTTAAGTTATCAAATGGTCTGTATGTTCGAAGTGAGAACTGCGTCTTTACCTCAAAATTTACTCAAATAACTTTCTGCTTTTCTCTTAGTTTCGAGCAGCCCTCTCCATGGCCTCGATAAAATACCATCGGATATTCGGACAGCCGTTTCCAGATTGTTGTATCCCCTGACGTATCTCACTCAACGCTTGGTTTCGCCCGTCACGGCCTCCTATCCGAAATCCGGTTTCCTCGGTCCAAGTATTACGAATTTCATGGAAGCCCGTAGCATCTTTATCCCATTTATTAGACAAATTTCTCGGGGTTTACTCTGAGCACCTGCTTTGCGCCTAGGTTTCTCCCGACGCCCGCCTTTTCCGGATTCTATTCTGTACGCCGGGGACGTTGTAGATTATTTTGAAGGGTTCTCTGGTCATACGGACACTTGATTTCTTGAGAGAATTTGACTTTATGGGTAAACACGATCTTGTCACAGTAAAATTTCCAGAAGCTCTCATTCGCGCAAGGGATCGAAAGTAAAGGGAACAAACACTGAGCTTTAAGAAATCCCACTATTCTCGTACATCCAGTCATATTTATCCTGTCCGATACAGGGGCGTCGCTTTCTACCAAGCCTAAATGGCCTTATCCAGATCAGAAGCCTTCCAACCTTTCTTATTACGTCCAGTTTGTGCAAGATTTGTTTATGTAGGGCAGTGTCGAAGACTTTGGTGCACTCGCGTTCACAACATCTATCTCAAGACGTGTTTCTAAATCTACGACCAAAGCATCCACATTAAACAGCATATTTGAGAGACAGGGACATCCTCGCCTAAAAGCATGCTTTAAAATACGTAAGATGTCATTTCATCACAAAATTGCAATGTATAATTTTGTATGAGGATTTCAATTCCATTGCAGGAAATGCAAGTCACACTTCTTAACCTAAGGCTGCTTGCTGCCATCTCACAACATCCCTTGAAATACGGCTATCTAACACCTCAAAAGCGAGCCATATGTTGTCATTTGTAACCCAAAAAGAGATGAAAGGTGCGTCTCCTGCCCTGCTAATAATCCCCTAGGTCCTTAATAAGACATCCGATCAGCTTCAGGATACTTGTCAACGTGTCCCTTCCTCTTGTCGTACGAGGTCCTGGTTCTTTGCACGCGGGCTGGGTAGAGGCTGCACGTCTAGACACGATTACACACCGTGCCAGCCACCTGCATCTGGTGTGGTGATTGCTCGACCATCTGATCATCACACCAACATCCTAGACACGTGATGAAATTGCAGCAATTAACGACACGAATGTTGGCCAACAAACGGTCATCAAACCAAATGCAGCGATCCTTGATGCAGAAGGGAGCCGATTTTATACACTGGTATGCGGTAGTACTACGACTGCACCCAATAAATACTGCAGCCCCTTGTGCATGAACCACCCGTATCTGCTTTTGTCTCTGACGACTGGTTGGGGCAGGAATGGGAAACGTCAGGCGAATAAAGCTCTTGTCCCAGCGATCGTGTCTCCTTCTTCACGACTACTTCCTTGGACTCGTGTCTTCGTCTCCATTAGAATTGTTCTTGTTTTCGCAGATTTTTGCCTTCTATCGAGTATTGGACCAGTTTACTGTAGGAGAAAGCCAGGATAGACACAATCTGTTTAATTTTATTTGGGCCTTTGACAGGCTTCCTTAAAAGCGTCTCTGACTGGAATTTACTCGTCTTCCCAAGTTTTGACATTTCGATCACCCGTTTCCACCCAGCGTTACGCCTTGTCGAAATAAATCGAGTAACCAGTTTGAAAGTGCAAGTGATCTCCGCTTTCACGGATCCCATTGCCGGCGATATCTTCATCCTTCACCGTGGCTCTCAGGAATCCACAATCAGGAGTTTAAAAAGGCATCCAGTCGGTTGAGTTCAGATTCCTACGAATACCGTCTCCATCGTGCTTGCGAAGCTAATCTTCCGCCGACGAAGTGCTGGATAACCGACAGAAATCGAAGACTACTTAGAACCTGTCTGCGAAGGCTGAGTCGTTCTTTGCTCCAAATTGCCATTTTATACTGAATTCCGTTTGGAAAAAAGGTTATCTTTGTGTTAAGTAAAGTAGCTACTTAGCAATTGAAGTCGCCCATTATAAATTAATGCAACCTCAAATATATCTCGCCAGCATGGGGAATGCAAATGTCCACGACCCTACTATGTGTGACAAAAGTCCGCCCGGGATTCGAACCACGGACCACTCGTGTAGGGACTGACGCTCTTGACCGCTCGGCCACGCCAGGACGGCCTGATGTTTTGAAACTAGAAGTAGACGTCGACCTCCTCACTGAAATAATAGCGTCACTTCTTAAGTATAACAAAATTAAACCCCCTGAGCAAGGTACAAAGGACATGAAAAACACCAATGAGCCGGACCACATAAACCTCAAGAAACCGGTAAAAGGTCATAGTCGTCGCGTTCAGCGAAACAAGAGGCAACGCACGAAGTCACTAGACAAGTCTTCGGACTCAACCGAAATGGACGGCAATAAGAATATGACAGACAGAGATGAAACTGGCGCTCACATTTCCATAAATTTGACAAATCTGGACCATGCAGAGACCGTCTGCACCAAAACAAAACAACGATCAACAACCCCAAAAAGACCTGTAGAATGTAATCGTATGGACTTACGTACGCCAACAAAGAGCGCTAGCAGCTTGTCCTTCACATGTCTATCAGGCTATAATGCAAAAAGTCAGGTGAGGCAGCCAAATAAAGACGTTACTGCATATATCACGGACGCGAGCAACTTAGTAACTGATCTGGATACAGCCACCAAGGCAGTATTGGGAAACGAACAGCAAGCAAATCTCGTCTTGTCGCGAAAGTCCAGGCTCCGAAACAACCATCGTGGAGTGTTTTTTCAGCCGGACTATCACCCAATCGAACGAATGAAAATGAGGACGCTGATAGCGGAACTGAGAAAACGTCAGAACGAGGGCGAAGTGAATCTGAAAATAGCCAACAATCAAATTGTAAAAAGAGAGCGTTCCTTCCTGTGGAATCATCCGGTAACGATGACGGTAACAGCACCGGCGCTCGATTCCGACAAACTGCAGTAAATTCACAATCGACTAATGGACATGGTACGCCATGTGAAATAGGCAGTAATAACTATCAGTCAAAAGCCCCAGCAAACAATTTCCAGAGATCGAAACAGCCGAATAACATTAAAATGATGTACACGAATGTGCAAAGTTTATTCAACAAATTGGATGAAATAAAACTCACTGTGGCCCATTTCCAACCCGACTTGATAGCTTTAACAGAAACATGGTTAAATGCGCAGATAGAAGATGCGGAAGTTATGCTAGATGGTTTCCAGATTCTCCGAATGGACAGAAACGAACGAAGGGATGGGGGGATTGAGATATTTATACGAGATGGCATCGACTACGTCACGGTTGAGTCTTCCCCATTTCGGCACATTGATTGTGAAATACTCAGTTGTTACTTGAAGGTGCCAAACCATCCAAGCCTCCATCTGGCCCTGGTTTACAGACCGCCAAGCCAGCGAACGGATGCGGACGATGCACTTATCACTGAGATAAAAGAAATTTGTCGAAGCAAACACATAATGCTACTTGGTGACTTCAACTGTCCAGACATAGAGTGGGATTTGATGTATTGCACGCGATCAGAAAACTCCTTCGAACAGAAATTTATGCAACTAATCACAACTGAGTTCCTTACCCAACACGTTAAAGTGAACACTCGATTCAGGGATGGACAGCAGTCCAGTTGTTTGGACCTCATCATCACCAGGGATGATAGTTGCATTCTCGGATTGGAATCGCACCCGCCCCTTGGCCGAAGTGACCACTGCGTTCTGGTTTGGGAGTATAGTCATTTTTCTGCACCCGAAATTCGAGCTGCTGAGGAAAGAAACGTATGGAAAGGGGATTATACCCGAATGAAAAACCTGTTACAGAAGGCGAACTGGAATGCAGCACAAGGACCTGACCCAGAAAGCGATTGGCTCTTCTTCAAGAACATAATGCAGCACTTGGTAGAGAGCTGTTGCCCACTGAAGAGGAAGCCGCGCAGGTCCCGACCAGAGTGGGTGACGTCAGGAACAAAGAAGAATCTTAAATTGAAAAGGAGACTTTGGAAAAAGTACGCAAGTTTTCAACAACCAGAGCATTTGGCTGACTTCAAAAAACAGAGGAATTTATGTCGGAATCTGTTGAGGAGACAACGGGCACAATTTGAGTCAAAACTTTTAAGAAATATCCCGCAAAATTCAAAAAAATTCTTTGGATACGTGAATAAAGCAAAACGCAACCGGGACTGCATTCCCTGCCTAAAAGATCGCCAGGGAAATACGTTGTCTGTCAACTCAGATAAGGCGAATCTGTTATCCGACTTCTTCACGTCTGTGTATACTGAGGAGCCGGCTTTTGATGAAAGAGTTTACCCCCCAAATGTCAAATCCAACAGTACAATTAGCACGGTGGACTTCACAACAGACACGGTAAGGAAAACTTTGAGGCAACTACAGCCCACTAAATCCCCTGGTCCGGACGGCGTGTTCGCGAAAGTTCTGAATAAGCTCTCAGACCAGCTGGCCTCTCCGTTATCCAAGATCTTCAAAACATCGATGGAAACCGGGGCTTTGCCTACTGACTGGAAGAAAGCAAATATAAGCCCCATTTATAAAGGTGGCGAGAGAACAGCCCCAAATAGTTTCAGACCAGTGAGTCTCACTAGCATCTGTTGCAAGTTGGTGGAGAGAGTAATAAAAACGGAGCTGATGTGGCACCTCGAAGAAAACAACTTGCTTAGTCTACATCAGCATGGATTCCGAAGCGGTCGATCTTGTCTCACCAACCTCCTAGTATACATGGAAAGCTGGACGAAATCAATTGACATGGGCTTATCAGTCGACGCCGTGTACATCGACTTCAAAAAGGCTTTTGACAGCGTTCCACACAGACGACTTATATGTAAACTACGTCAAGTGGGTGTGAATGGAAATCTTCTGAAATGGCTAGCCGATTTTCTTACGGGCAGATCTCAGCGTGTGTGTATCGGGAACGCTAAATCGGAATGGGCATCCGTGCACAGTGGCGTTCCGCATGGGAGCGTTCTGGGTCCAGTTCTGTTCCTTATATATGTGAACGACTGCCTGGACTGTCTGAACTGCGAGCGAGTTATGTTTGCCGACGATCTCAAATTGTGGCAATCAATAGAGAAGCCGGAAGATTCTGTACAATTACAAGACAATTTAAATCGCTTGCAAAAATGGTGTGATGAGTGGTGTCTAAGCCTCAATCGTAACAAATGCCAACTTATCCGATTACGTTCGAGCAACAGGAGGCCGTTGAGATTTGAATCTCAGTACTTTATAGGAAGTTACCAACTCGAATCAGTCAACGAGTTAAGAGACCTCGGTGTGTGGATGACGTCAACTCTCAAACCATCGTCTCATTGCGCTAAGGCATCAAAGAAAGCTATGGGTATTTTAGGCGCGATTAGAAGATCTTTCGTCAATTTTGATGAAGAACTTTTCGGCCGAGTATTTGGCGCATACGTTCGACCAATGTTGGAATATTGTGTCCAGGCATGGTGTCCCTGGGCGAAAAAAGATTACACCCTACTGGAGAACGTACAACGTAGAGCGACCAGGCTAGTCGGCGGATTAAGTACCTTACCTTATGAGAGACGGCTGGAGAAGCTAAAAATATTTCCTCTCTCTTATAGGCAGTACAGAGGGGACATGATCATGGCCTTCAGGATCGTCCGAGGGCTAGACTGTGCTCTTCAGTTTGACGACTTCTTCGAACTGGCGCGGACGACAAATCTCCGAGGGCACGCATACAAATTGAAGATGAAACATGCCAGACTCGATTTGCGGGCCAAATTCTTCTCTCACCGGCTGGTTGAGGGATGGAACAAATTGCCGAACTCCGTTGTCTTAGCGGAAAACGTCGAGACTTTCAAAAGAAGACTAGATAAACTTATGCTTGATGGTCAAACATTTACATGACATCAATGACTGGTATAACTGCTATGTAAATATCTGCATGTTTTTTTCATACGTCTATCTGTAAATAGGGTTTTCCAAGGCTCTGCCTCTATCCCTCATATATACTGAATTATAATAAAAGCGCTTTGAAAAAGACCTCTCGATTGACATTCAGGAAATTTATAAGCCGTTTATGTCAGTGCAACTGGCCTGTTTATTGGTTTCTGGACTCTAACTTTTGCAAGTCGGCAGTCATAAGAATATGTACTTGAAAGTCAATTGAGTAACTCCATTTTTCCAGTATATCTCCGATGGACAGTCCCTTTCGAATATGGGCAAACAGAAACGCCTCCCTAGTATTACGATTTCCCTACTCAGGCCGTTATGCACTGTATAATATAATCTAAACGACCTCCACACATATTACTTAAACTGAGAAAAGAATTGTATAGTTCCATCAAAAGCTATGCAGGTAGACTTGTAGGGAAATCATTCTTTTTCACATAAAGTGCCCTGTACAAACCTGAAATGCATAATTCATTGGGACCATTAACTGCCCGAACACGTCGCCGTGGGGGCTACAGAGACGGTAAGAAATATTGGCCTGCTGCCATGCGAATTCTGACAGAGCAAATTTAATTCGTGTCTCTTGGAGTATTCGTAGTTGCGCGGTGTATTTAAGTATAAAACTAAGTCACTGAAGAAGACCCAGTTGGTGATAAATTCAGAAATTGTTGCAGCATCCCAAAATCCCCCTATCCTGCCCCCTCACTAGCAATTAGTCGTCTTTCCGTACATTCGTTTACTTGATTGCTGGCGATTCGGATGCCGAAATTTCCCTTATTCCAGAGCAACATCGTGCAAGAGCACAAAACGAAAATAAATATGTATATTCTTGTAATGATTAAGTCCAAGCACTGCCTGTTTATTTTGCCGTGCTGAATAAGTGTTTTACCCCTGACTTACTATATAACTTTCTGTTAGAAAGAGTTTTCGCTCACGAGCAGTACATCGATCCCAACTCGATGACTGGAGAGTTCAGACGTCCAAATAACGCTTCACGTTTGCTACAAGAGATGCCCGTCAACTTACGGATGATCACACCGTTCGCATCCTTCGACTGTCCTGGGGGTCCTAATATCACGGAGGTATGGATATCCGGTTGTTTTGATATACTCCAACAACAACAACATTTTCTGTCCAACTTTCTCCCCTACGGAATGCTCGTCCTCGATAAGAGCGATACCATTTCCTTTGAAAATCACGATTCCCTACCTCCTTCGTCTACTTTGGAAAATCGGGGTTAGTTGGAGCTGTACAGGATGATTTCGGCGTCTTTTGTGCTCCTATTTAACCATGTCTCTGGCAAAGCTATTTAATCAGGTTGGAAATGATCTAAAGCCAGTTAGATTCCAGTCAGTTTGTTAAGAGGACTCTGGGAATATTTCCATAATATTACTGAACTACTGAGTTTTTTCAATTACTGGATATCGACTGTTTGTCCTAGAGCCAAAAATACTGCTGTGATACACGCAATGGAATGTCAAATTTCGAGTCTACAGCTGGAAGATTGGGGCCGGCATCGCTATTTGTATACTATTTTTGTTGGATTCCTCCATACCCGTGAGAGCTCCGTATTACTTTTTGTTTGTTGGTTACTGTAAGATATATTCCCTCGTTCCGATGCTTTCTTCACTTTGATTTCAAGTTGCGTTTTTGTATCAGCCTTAGGAGACCGAGTTGTTCACAACGTGTCCGAAACGCCTGAAATATATTGCATATGAATCAGTCGAAGTCCCCATGCCCATCCTGACCTACTGTCGGAATCAAAACCTAATCTTCAAGTAAAAGGTTGGTGATACCCACTGTGGCATATCATCGTAGCAAAGACGCTGAAGTAAATTAACCAAAAGTAGACTGGTCTGTTTTGTAGTTAATTTGTATTTTTTTCGATATACCTTTCCGTATCAATTTTCCATAATGCATTTGGATTATATTGTCGCAAAAAGTTATAGCAGTCCGTGTTGTCACATCGCTTTTTCGGAGTTCGCTGTTAATCGTATTTAATAAACCATCTTGCCTCACTTTTTGGAGGCCCGTCGTTAGACTTTGTTTTTCATATTCGCGGAAATCCTCCGATAAACCCGTCTTCATGTCTCTGAGAATTCCTTTTCCAGGAATTCCTATTCTATCATCCAAATACATGCTCTTTTACCTGCCTTTCTGCCAAGCGTTCGTTTGCGAGCACCTTAAGCCTTCATTACTAGGCACAGTTAGCGAATTGGAATTTAGTTGATCGGGCAACTTGACCAAGACCCAGCTCCCAAATGCCTACCCTTGCGGTGGGCAGAATTAATTAGACTACGAAGATGCAAAGAATGCTGCTTTGAATAAATATTAAAAAGGAGCAGATCTGAAAGTAAAATTGCCTTATTATAAAAGCATCTTATTTGAATTAACATAGATGTTTGGCACACTTTTCGGTCTGATTTTTACTGCGGTGAAATTGGAACGGTGAAATAGAGTAGCATTACTCCCGCTTGGCGTCTTCTGCCAGCTTAACGCATAATTAAGACAATGTCGGGCCTTGATCGAACACCAAATATGGGCTGCACCCCAAAAGAGTCCGATAACAGAGATTTCTGCATAGACCATTCCGGGGAAATAGCTGCCCACATTTCCGAACTCTTCAATAACAAGGCTTACAGTGATATATCTCTGATAGTTAAATCGACAGAATTTCCCGCACATCGTGTGATTCTTGCGTCGCGATCGGAATATTTTCGTGCATTGTTTTATGGGGGCCTATCTGAGGCACACTCTTCCACTGTCCATCTAAATGGTATTAGTGACATCGCCTTCTACCACATTTTGTGTTATATATACACTGGAAAGCTCAACTTATCCGGCCTTGCCGTAAGTTTCGTCCCTGTTTTACCTCCTGTGGACCTTTCTGTCGCTTTTCTCGTTTGAGCAAATTATTGTGATCTAGCATTATTGAGCACATTTTCACGTAGTTTGCCATGAGTTTCTTTACTTTTGAACTAGAGATTATCGCCAAAGCACCCTTTTCGGTTATATTTCAGTTTTTATTGTTTTTCATTTTGATCTCTTAACTGTCTTTGGTGCGGCGGCGATCAGGCCTATCCTGGTTGACTTATGATGTTTTGGATTGAACTTCCCCACACTATGATCTGCGACGGCCGACCCATAAACTATCCTCATTTTAAATGACTGTGCCTAACCGGGTTATGAGCCGACCATTTCATTGCCTCTAGTCAGACGGCGACGTCAAATGAAGGACAACAGCACCGGGCCCATGGGATGGACTGCAAAGAACGTGCATTAATCAATTTAATTCTCCTTATTGGCTGGCTTGAAGTGTCCTCCTGTTTTATAATCGAGTGCCGACAAAGCCATTGTACTTCGCCCGTAGGGCCTTTCTCGAGTAATGATGATCACTCCCCTTCTCGTTCCTCTTTCATGTGGACAGCCCAGAATTCACAGGAGGCTTGACCAGACGAATGCTTGACAGCGGCGTGGGGTCCAACCACACTTAAGGCTTGCATGATCGTCGAGATTAGCGTCGCTTCGTGCGACAAACGTGTTTTAGCTCGACCCATTTGGTAACAACGTCTCCCAGTGTGTCTGATATCAACTAATTTTTGGCGAAACGACTCAAAAACAACATGCCTCTCGCGCTTTAGATGAAGCAAGGGATTGATTAAGCCACTTAGTTCAAGCAAGATGCAAGGGGACGTTATGGAATAGACATCTGTTTGACTTCTTGGGAAAGAGATTGTATAATTTACCCCCTATAGAGTCATGCAGTCTAGTCGCACCGCGACATCTTTATCTGGTTCTAACCACCCCATATCTGGTTACTTGCTTGTTGGGGAACTAGTAAAAACTCTTATTGCCACTTATCTTTGTAAGTTACTGTCCAACAGTCCAGCCTCAGATACGCCTGGTGAGCTAACTTAATGTTTTTTAGGAACAAAAAAACAGAATCTTAGTATGTAAAATGTGTGTTTGGAGATTACTGAGGCAGTCAGTCATATTAAAAAGACAGAAGTCGTTGCAATAGGAAGACATTTTTTAAAAGTATATAGGGTGGACGAAATCGCATGGGTTTTTTGGCGAATTTGGATAATTTATTAGACCTTTTTGAGAAAACCTTGGTGGCTTTGATGGAATCCTGACCCTAGACAGCGAGGAAAGGGCTTGAGAGCAGCCAATGTTCTAACCACACGAGCCACCACCGGGAGTTCAATCACATTTCCATTAGGTTTCCCGCCAAGCCTACTGCGACGTATGAAATCCACCAATTCCAATTCAGTAACCTGACTGCTCAGGCGGGATTTTATAAGCAGTCAGTAGAATCCATTAGATGACTACCAGGCCCACTCAATTATTAGATGTTTTCGGTAGATTTAATAGTTTATTTGAGTAAATTGCATGTTTAAAACGTAGCCTATTAAAACAGGCACCAGCTGTCGCGTGTTTGTTCCAGTCCCTTCCTGGTTGTTTTTCATGTTTCTTTCATTGTTAAGTCAATACGCACGCTCTTCCCTTTTAGCCATAATTTTCGCAGGCTCTTAAACAAACTCTCAATTTGTTTTCGCCCGCATGTTCAGACCGGGCTGACAACAGTAATTACGCATTCAGCTGTTAACTAGAATCGCGGAAGTAGTTTTCATTTCCACTTTTGCTGTTCTCACCTTGGGTGTCACTCGGTAAACGCAGTCATGTACCCTTTCTCGGTCGAGTCACCTATTACATCCATAGGGATTGGGGTCGTAGAATTTTAGATAAATCACGTCTTTTGAAGGAACTAAAACCAGCTGACTTACAGAGTCACAGAATCCTTTGTTCGATCTGTGGGCTTCCTGAGCATTTTGGAGTCTTTATAAAACCGACAGCTTTGGATCAGACTTACTGTCACTTAGCGATCATAACACCTGTATGGCTGCATGTAGCCCCGTTAAGCTCCCGTTATACCCTCAATGCATGAACCCATTTGGGTCTTAACGGGACAGACATTCGGACTGCGTTCGAGGGTTAGATTGATATATTTCTCGTTCGTGACCACAAAGTTCTTAGACGTATTATTTTCATAAGGCCTACAGCGGACTAGTTAGTGTGTAATGTGCTCGTAACAGCACTATTTTTCTCACCAGGATAGTTTATCTCCCTGGATGCTGTTGACTGTACTAGACGTTGGGTTGGTTTCGATCGCTTTTAAGGGTTGAGAGAACACAGAAAGGAAAAATGCAAACTCGTGAGCTGAGTAGCTTGTAAATCATTTTGAATGACCACAGGATTGCAATAAGTCCCTATAACTTACACAAGCACGCGTTATGACAGTTCAGCCAAGAGCTACTCAGCCGACCCGTTCCGGCCACTCATACATTAAGTGAACGACTGACGGGGAAGTTGCATTTAACCACATTCAGTTCTGAAAGCTGGCTCTACGCCAGCCCCTTATTTGCATTTCGAAATAACTACTTGAGATGACAGCTGGGTCCGACACAGTCGAACATTTCTTAGTTTTCATCATTGGTTTTGTCTTGCGACCTAAAGTGTAAATAAGTTCTGTCTGCCATTTAAACACTAGCAGACCCGCTGATGATGATACTAGCATCGAAACGACTTCCTGTAGATTTAAAGTCAGTTTGACTTCCTTGTAATGTCAGGCGTTCTTTCTTTTCAGCATGAAGATGTTCTGGACATTTTGGGGTTGGCATGCCAGTACAATTTTGTGAACCTTCAAGCTGCCCTCTCCAAGCACTTTACGCATTCACTCACCTTGAGCAACATATGTTCCGTTTATGATGCAGCCATTGTTTACGACTTGGAAGAATTAGTTCTTGCTTGTTTGGAATTTGTGGACCGGTTTGCTCCTACTGTTCTCTCGATGCCTCAATTCGAGCGTCTATCAAAGGTAAGAGCGAATTATCCGGTTATTCCACCTCCAACAGTCAATTTCCCACTTGAGATTTAGATTTTTCTTCATTCCTTTATTTCATTCCCTTAATTTTAACTCCCATCTTCGGTAATCTGGTTGACCTATTAACTACTGTTTTCGTCACCTGGTAATATTTGCTGTTGATTTACAAAGTTGGACGTTTGTTGGAACAGTTGTAAAGTCTCTTCCAGCCGATTTACGGGCTTCTTCTGCTTTAACATCCTCAAACGAGATGCTCTCGTCTATCACGTGTTGATCCCAAACACGGGTCTGCCGAATACTAGACCAATGCACTTTAGTAAAGGCACACCTCTGAAATTATAGGCAAAAAGCGTCTGTTACGTGCTGAACTCCAAGTGCTGCTGCCGCTGTTCCATCTCCTCCTTTCCGTTTGTCCCCGTAGTCAGCTTCAATGATAATGTTGCAGACCCCACCAAGCGTCTATAAGAGCCTTGTCTCACAGTCCCAACAGGTCAATCGTCCATATTAAACGTTGCCTCTTGTTGTGAGTCGCAACAAACGCCACGTGAATAAATTCATACAGGTGGCAGATGTGGCTGCGTTAGCATCTACACTTGAACGTCGTCTCACAGCACATGTTTTCTCGCCTTACGAGTTGGCCATTTCCCACTACCAGCCCTAATGAAAGCATAAGTTGCATGATATACCATACTTCACAGGTATTCATATCAAATTTCAGTCTGAGTCTCTAAGTCCCTATCGTAAAAACACCAGGTAAACAAAAAAAGGAACTGGAGGGCACTTTTGGTCATTAGTTGTCCCCGGCACTTCTAACACCACTTACATATCCTATTATTACTCTGGAGCCGAAAAGCTGCGCCCCTCGGTATTCACACTTCAGTACACTTACTATCCTGATCGCCGATGTTAAGGAAGCTTCGCGTCATCATTATGTTTGCGATAACTTTACCGGCGACAAAGTAAACTGTCTCGTATTTTCCAAACAGTCGTACATGCTGTAGATTTCCAACTTACCCTTACTACCACAAGGCCGGGTATTTCGGCTATTGACACATCGGCTACTTAATTTACCTCCTATTTGCACAGACACACTGCACCTGAGAAAAAGGGAAACTTACAGATGAATACCACTGTCGTGTCCACTCAGCGTTTGGAACGACAGCAATTCCACCATTCTCCTTCATGACTTACTTGCATGGGTGATGAGCCTCATTTAGCGGTTTTCCTTCCCGTTGGCGTCGTTGGTTGATACGGGGAGTGTCTGGCTGTGTCTTTATTGTTTCATGCCAGTCAGGTTGCCGGCAAAAAGTCTCTCAGAGCGACGACCCATGGTGCGTGAACTCGAAAAATCGAGTTTGCCCAAACGCGGACCACCTAGGTGTTTGACATGCGTTGACACATGCCACTCCAGCCATCGCAATCGGTTTCGCCTCCATCCAGTCTTGACTTTCACCTGCCACTGGCATATGATGAAACAGGAAGGAGAGTTTAAGGCTGATCCAGTTCACTTTCCTTTTGACTTTAAAAGACATTGGACCATACCACACCAGGAGTCAGTGATCGCGTGACTTAAAATTGGTGGAAAGACGGAATGTCAGGTCGCAGGGGTTCCTTCTCACCGTGTTCTTTATGATGTTATCCGTGATACGTACTACCCGGTAGACACGCCATCGAAAACGCGTTGCAAACAAAATGTTCAGTTCCTCTGCAATGGTCAACTATTCAAGCAGATAGACGGCGTAGTGATGGGCTCACCGCTTTGTCCGTTCCCCATAAATTTTTTTACGAGTCACAAGGTTACAAGACACTATTAAGTGACCTTGATTTCTTCTGTCGATATTTGGACGATATTTTTTACCTGACGACACTGACGCCCTGGTTCAGAGGTTTAGCAATGCACACCCCTCAATAAATTTATCTGCAGAGTTTGAGGCAGACAAAGATATTTGGTCCAGGGATTAGCATCTGGAGTGCGGTGTATCTGCTTTCCTGAGACTCGAAGCAGAACGCCAGCGGCTGCTTAACATACTCACCGAAAACTGATAACCTGAGAGATTTATTCTCCGAAATATTTTGGAACGCACCACAAAGCCTACCATGACTTGTTTATTGGACTCTCCTTTCAAACGAATGGAGCAAGGAGCCAAGTAAGACGAATTCTGAAGACAGCGATCATTAATGCTTTCCACGTTACGAATTCACGCGTAGTTTTCGCAAACTCCTCTCCCACGCCTGGGAGGTAAAGACCAAATCCGTGTGTATTCGCTCATTCGTTGTCTTCTGTGGAGTGGAATACCTTGGCCGTACAACGAGATGCCTGGAAAAGAGACCACGTGAACACATATCTACCTGGCTAGCCAAAGGTGGAAACAGATCGATTTCGAGTTCTAATCTCGTACATTTTGTCGATACGAATCACCAAGTCCATGCCGAAGAAGCCTTTTAAGTTGTCTACTGGACACCAGCAAACTTCTCTAGAGGCCTACGCCGCGGCAGTGACTATGCGGCTAGGGAATCCAGTGCTATGCTGTCCAAAGACGATACAGGCACCCCGTCTTCCGTAGCTAACGCCGACCCCAGATGGTTATTACTCGGCGTCCCAGCCTCCTGATGACAGTGATGTGTACTCCACGTACTCAACCTACAAACACTACTCACAGTCTATGGGACTCCCCTTTGCCCCAATGATCACAACACGTTGACCTTGTCATGTGGGTGGTGTTGAAACGATGAGTGTTTATAACCGCCTGAAACACTTATCAACCCTGTCAGCTTCGTATATTTTCACTTTGTCGCACCAGTTACTGCGTCTTGGTGTGTTTTAACCTGTAGTGGTTATGCGGTGAGAGTGGGAGATATGAGCACTACCATAATCAGGGCAAATCCTAGTGTTGTAGGGAGAAGACGGAAGGCACCATTATGTGAGGGGTTTATTGCGCACAGAACCCGAAGTTGTCCTCTCAGGCGGCAGTGGCCACTGGCGAGGCCAGGGCTGGCGTTGACTGCGTCCAGTCACGCCCGAGAGTTCCTGAAACAGAGGTGGCAACCGCTTTTGTAGGTTCGTGGGCCAAGCTCAAGTGGTGTCCAGTCAGTGGGTGTTGCATTTGCCGAGGGGGTGGTGTCCCAGTGGCTTAGGTTGTGGTTGCACTGGGAACGGTACGTTCAAGTGGCCGCATAGGCAGCTGCGACCGTACGGACGCAGGTATGCCCGAGCTGTTCGTCGTGCGACTTCAGGTCAGCGCGTGTGGAACGACTCACTGCAAAAGGGTGGATGACCTTGAGGCAGCGAGGTCTTGAACAATGACTCCAGACCGGTCATGATGGCTGCCCGCTACAAACCCTCCACCACAGTGCAAACCAACTCAAAGGCGAGTTACTACTCCGGCCCCAGAAAATTGGCGATCTTTATCGATCTCAGCGGACGAACTGCTGTACGATCCGACCGAATTCGCTCCTGAGTTTGGAACGGAATCCTAGCGGGGAGTTGAGGAGGGTCCGTTATAGAAGTCATGCAGTTAAATATGAGCAAGTCCGCCAACCAAGAGTATTTTACTTTTTTTTTATTTTCTCCCTCAGGCAGCTGTAATTCGTGTTATAACGAGGGACAGCCTTTACGCTCCAGAGTTTGAGATTCTGCGCGGCGTTCAGAGGTGGCTAGATGCCACCTACCAAGCCTGCATCGAGGAGGCTCTGCAGGAGCTTCAAAATACTCAGTGCAAAAAGCCGCAGCCCGCAACCCGCTGATGACAGTGATGTGTACTCGACTTTCAAACACCACTCACAGTTGGAAGAGAATATCCGCATCCCAGGTTCTTGTTTAAGAGAAGACGAAGGCTTTCAGCCACTACAAACTTGCGTTTTGGCGCCGATACGTGGACGATACATTCGTCATCATTGAAAAGGTTAGGCTATCGGGTTTTCAAGACTTGCTTAACAGCATCTTCTCCGACATTCAGTTTACAAAAGAAGACGAGGAGGCCGATAAAATACCTTTGCTTGACGTGCTCGTCACGCGCACACCTGACGGTAAACTCAGCACTACAGTGTACAGAAAGGCGACCAATACAACCCAGGTCCTCAACTGTCATAGCAACCACCCATTTGTGCACAAACGGGGCTGTGTGAGAGCGCTTTTCGACCGGGTAAAAAAGCACTGTAGCGAGCCCAAAAGAAGGATGCAAGAGCTACGGCATCTCAGAGACTAATTAACAAAGAACGGCTACCCAAATAGTTTCATCAGCCGCTGCATATGCACCCACCCACGACGGACAAAAGGACGAGAAACACCGACAATTTGGCACTCCCTACCGTACATAAAGAATGTGTCCGAGGCTACAGAAAGCATTGCGCCAGAGTTCGCCGCGAGCATCGCTCATCATCCAGCGGCTACCATGCGTAGCAGGATCATGAAAATGAAGGATCGACTAGACGCAGGTGAGCAGTCGGGCGTAGTCTATCAAATCCCGTGCCATAACTATCCTTGCCACTACACAGGCCAAACAGGACGACGTCTCAGCTCACGAGTACTTGAGCACAAATGGGCCGTTCGGAGAGGCGACCCACTGTCTCAGTCGCCGCTCACACGCTGGAGGAAGGTCATGAGTTCGACTTTGCCAATACGCGGATATTGGCGCGAGCCGGCAACAAGACGGGGCGAGAACTGTTGAAGGCGTGGATGTCGGACACCAATTCCATCAATAGACACATTGATTTGCCTGCTTGTTATCACGCACTCCGCCCACGCAGCCAGGTGGCACAGCTCACATCGCCGCGAAGTACAAACGGCGTCACCACGCCGGGGGACTATTGTGGACCAGGCGGCACAAACCAGACCTAGCCATGGACGTAGTCCCCCCGCACGGAACAACGATATAAATGTTCACACGTTGTTGCACTCTAGCAGTCTCTGATGATGAATTCCAGTTCGAGTTCGAAAGCCCAGGCCAATAAATCTACCGTCCCAGTGGTCGTGCCTTCGCCTCCTTTGCCCACTTACAATCTGTGGGACTCCCTTTTGCCCCAACACGTCGAGCTTGTCATGTGGGTGGTGTTGGAACGATGAGTGTTAATAACCTCCTGAAACACATATAAACCCTGTCAGCATCTCATATTTTCACTTTGTCACACCAGTTACTGCGTCCACAGTGCAAACCAACTCAAAGGCGAGTTACTACTCCGGCCCCAGAAAATTGGCGATCTTTATCGATCTCAGCGGACGAACTGCTGTACGATCCGACCGAATTTGCTCCTGAGTTTGGAATCGAATCCTAGTGGGGAGTTGAGGAGGGTCCGTTGTAGAAGTCACGCAGTTAAATATGAGCAAGTCCGCCAACCGAGAGTATTTTACTTTTTTTTAATTTTCTCCCTCAGGCATCTGTAATTCGTGTTATAACGAGGGACAGCTTTTACGCTCCAGAGTTTGAGATCCTGCGCGGCGTTCAGAGGTGGCTAGATGCCACTTACCAAGCCTGCATCGAGGAGGCTCTGCAGGAGCTTCAAAATACTCAGTGCAAAAAACCGCAGCCGGCACTTGCATCGTCCGAGGAGACTGCCCCCAAGCTGGATGCATCACCTGCCTCCACCTCTTCGGAATCCCTTTTTGGCGGCTCCACAGGCGCTGGCGGTGGCCGTAAGTCTTAGTTTGCCCCCCCCTCATCCTGAGTGCTTGTTTTCTCCTCCCTCTTTGTCCCCTCTTCTCCCTTTTACGAACTTGTTACTCCACTTATCATCGGCTCCAGTAGCATGTTGATAATACCGGCAGTTATCTTTCCTGCAATTATCAGGAGCCGAGGCAGCGGATTCGTATGATAAGAGCAGAGCTCCAGTCTCTGCATGAAAATTGTCTCGAATTACCGCCGCCCCGTGGTTCACATCGTTCCTCTCTGCCACGGCTGCTGAATTCCCCCCCCCCCTTCCCCCCAGTCGAGTGCCTCAGTTGGGGCATCAATCGTACTAGATAAAAGTCCCGAAACAAGTGGATGATTCAAATTTGTCTTTCTTAATTTCTTATGACGTTTTAGGTTTCGTCTTATTGTTTGTGTCTCCTGCCATCTTTACCTCATCTCCTCTGCTAGATTTTAAGACCAGCTCACTGGACGGTGGGGCTGCCTCCTTGCCGGCGGGAACCCTCAAGCGTATCAAGCGCGAAGCCGAGGAACGCCGCAATGAACTTATAAAATGCATTCGATTTGAGCTCATGTCGCTCTCAGAGTTATCAACTGAAGTTAGGGCCTCCAAACTTCTCTCTGCAGATGCACTTCTCGACGCTATTAGCTCCAAGACATTGAAAACTTCGGACCAATTAAACCTCCGTGGGCGTCTTCGTGAGTTTTGATTCTAATAAACCGTCCTACTTGAGAAATATAGTAGGTGTTTCTGATACGTTTTAATTATCTCCACTCGTGTAGTACCGGAAGTCAACCTGGCTGTGCCGAGGCTGGGCTGCTCCCTTGTCGCCGGCAATCGGGGGAACTATCCTTTCTTCTTCTTGGACACCACACCAACCAACGAACTGTCCGGTCTACAAGTGCCAGAGGTTGATCTATCGACAGCGGGCGGTACACGGCCGGTGCAGCGCGGCTTCGCGGATCCAAGCCAGTCTCACCGCGCCGCTGGACAGAGATTCCCACGTCTCTCTTCAACACCTCAGCCTAGCACTAGCCATCATCCACGAGCCGATGGACTTATTCCCGACGACATTTCTCCACCCCAGCCCGATCCACAAAGCGCCGTAAATGGCTCTACATGTAAGCCAACATCTGTCTTTGCTGAAACACTACTAGCTAGTTCACAGTGCATACCTCATGACAATCCATCACTTTCCTTGGACAAACCGCTTTTTGGATAAAAGTGACCAGGAGGTTTTTAGAAAAGTGGGGAATCTTCTATTTTGAAACGCAGTTTATTCGTTTGTCCAGGTGAAAGAACCAAAGGGGGGGTAAAAAAAAGTTTGCGCACTGCACATCCATCTTTGTCATCTCTCTCCCTCTCTCTATCTCCGACCAAACGACCCCTTTAACAATAAACAAAGGGTTGACTCTCTCTCTGTAATTAAGAGATGCATGCACCAGTCGGTCTGGATAACCAATTTTTGGAAAACGTCGTACACAAAATCTGACACAATCTCGTTAGCAGCAGAAGGTTTTGCATCGATGCATTCAGACAAAGCTATTATGCACACGTAAGGAGCGACCTGGCAGTCTCTATGCTCTCCGCCTGTGGGCTAAAAGATGGGCTCGCCCATAAGTGCCAATGTCAACCCATGATGGAAGAATAGGCTAGACAACGCTTGATTGTTACGCATGCTACGCCTCATTAAACTTCACAGCGAGATTGTTGCGGTAACTGAGACCCCCATAACCACGTTGATTGGCGCGCGAGCGCAGCCGAAAGTGGCTGGCGTTCGCCTTCGACACAGAAGGATTTGTGTGTAGTTGGATTCACTCATTGGAAAATAACAGGGCTTGTTGTGGCATAAACAGACGACATCTCTATCGCACTTTGACCACTCCGTACAAGTCGTCCGGACCTTGTATTGCCACGGGTATGTGGGAGGGAGGAGAGTTAAACCGATCCTGGGCAGTTCTTCACCACTACCATCCGATCGAACACATGTTTTCGGTAATTCATCATCTGGCCAACACAAGTAGATGGCGAATGAGCTTGTGAGTTATGGACTGGATTTAAATATGCCTCAGGGGGCAGGGTTAGTTAAACTCCTTGCTCTCACGCCGCCTGCATGACGGAGCCAGTGTGTTAAGGACGGCGGAGCAGGGGTGGGGAGAAGGGGAGGGGTTCGGGTTGGGTTGTGAACGCTTTCTGTAGGTCAAACAAGCGGAGTGCCTGTGACTGTTCTCAGGGCGTTGGGACGACGTGCAATCACCATTTGGAGTCGGCCACGGAAGACTGCCTGCGTCAACGTCTTCTGACAGCAGAGCGCCGGATTTGCTAATCGAATAGCCACCGGCTCAGCTGTGGCTAGCACCCGTTTGCGTAGGCCTTTAGAGTGGTGTGTTGGAGCCCATTGCCAATCCCCTCGGTGAAGTTGCGGCCATTATCGTGTTTGACGAACGAGCTGCCACCCTCTATGGTGCAGAAGTACATGACTTAATCAGTCTGGGCGCAACTTACTCTTCAGACTGACAGAAATCTGAACTTTATTTGATTGTAGCCTGTAAGTTCTGAATTGTGAAGCATAATTTTGTGCTTCAGAATCCCCATGTGCTTACTCCTATTCCATCCGACTCTTCCACATCTGCACACCCACAGCCTGGAGCAAACCCATTATGCCAAGTTTCACAGCACGTCCATTCCACCGAAGTGGCCTGTTGGATAACGATGCGACTCAGCTGAACACCTGGGTTCGTCACCAGCAGCAACAAGCCTCCGGACCGCAGCCGCTTCAGACAGTAGTCAATCAAGCTGACAGTTTTGGCAGTCCCACGGTCGACCTCCGTGACGGTCCCTATCAACAGCATGCAGCAACAACGGCGTCGCCTAAGGCGACTCCCCTCTCCGGCCTGCCTACCTCATCAACCCCGGACCGGCGCGGACCCCCCGCTGCTGCAACCCCTCCCCTACGATCCCGCGTCGCCTCAACGGCCTCCATGGACTCCTTCTTTTCAACCACTGCAGCTGCCTCGGGTACCCACGGTGAGCATCCCACGCCTCCAGGCGGCGGGCTGACACCAGATCCGGCGGTCAGAGGCAGGGCTCCGCATGCTCACGGCCGCGCTGGCAGTGGCTGCGTGCGCACTCCCAATGTGCCGCCTCCTGAGTCAGAATTCTCAGTGGTCTCGCATCCCATTGGAGTGTGTGGCGGCGAGATTGTTGTAGATCTGGGCCACAACAGTTTCGTCAATATGATATCTATGCAGCTGTGGGACAGAGAACCAAGGTGAGTATAACTTTTACCGACTTACCCACTCACTCAATTTGCTTCTTAATTATTATTCTTAGCTAGAGACCCTGTCTGATTCATCCACATCCGTTGCTCCTCCAGCG
Organism: Spirometra erinaceieuropaei; assembly: GCA_902702965.1. Classification (NCBI taxonomy): domain Eukaryota; kingdom Metazoa; phylum Platyhelminthes; class Cestoda; order Diphyllobothriidea; family Diphyllobothriidae; genus Spirometra; species Spirometra erinaceieuropaei. The sequence continues at coordinate 668,130 of CACRXP010000074.1, forward strand.
TCTATCAGAATCGTGGGAATTTTCTGACTGAAGTAGACATTTTGGTCAAGTATGCATTCTGTAGGGCTCCAAGGTTAGAAAAGTACAAATTAGGTGGGGAAAGGAATCAACTTCAAAATTTTTGGGTGAAAAAGCCCTGCATATGCGTTTACTGCACATCTTTTTCCGTGGGTCGTCCCGGCGTTGGCAGAAACCCGCTTAAATCTCTCGCGTGGGGCACATACTACTTCATAATCGCGTCCCGACGGGATCTCTACTTGGTCCAGCAAAGAAATTCTTTGATACAAATCATCTCATTCTTTGAAAAGATGCTGTGAGGGGACTGACGATTCTTCTATATCACTACTGTCATCAGTGTCATAAGAGGAAAAGCTACGACTCCCTCAGTAACGATCGGTATCCCACGGAGCGACTGGATTATGTCCCGCGAAATTTTCACTGAGAACAATTTTGCAACCTCCTTGATGCATATTCCTTGAAGACTTGGCACCCAAAACTAAATGTCCCTGCACAGCCGAAACACAAGTGCGCATTCTTTGCCCAATCCTTCCAAAGATATCTGAAATAACTACAGGCGCACGCTACAGGCATAGCGCTTCCTCAACACCTCTCATCATTAATAAGGTACAGTAGGTGGGCTAACCCATTAAATGTCAACCGAAATCCCGAAATGCGTTTTCGTTTCGAAAGGAGTAATTAAGTAGGGTTGTAAAACTGACCATCATGCAGCGTAATTCTACAATAATTCAATTACCTCAGGATGTCGGCTTTTGAGCGAACTTCTCTCTGGCTGCATGCAAAAATCACACTCTGTAAAAGATGACTGCTTAAGAGGCAGGCATTTTTCTCATTGATATTCGATACCCTTAAACATGAAAAACATGCATAAGAAATTCATTATTTTGCTCATTCGGTAGAAACTGACGTCTTCTTCCAATTTGATACTCGAAGGAAGGGTATAATTCGGTTTTACAAAACTTTTCTAATTTCCGAATAATTTTGAACCCCGACCTGCCGTTACACTTGGAATGAGGGTTTCCAAACTAAAAGCCGTATATTTTTAACGTACGGAAAACCATATATTTCTCTACGGCATTAAGAGGAGACCATAGGAGGTTCATAAAATTTAGCAGTGGACTTGAGCCATGTTGTTAACTTTACGAGCCACATTGGTAAATGCAGAGACACCACGTTTTATGAACGGTCATTTCACGTTGTGAAAAAATCTCACAATTAGAAACTTTTTTAAAAGCCTAATTATACCCTTCGTTTGAGTATAAAATTGGAAGAGGACGTAATTTTCTACCGAATGAACAGAAAAATGAATATTTTTATGCATGTTTTCCATGAAATATGATTGAATTTTTAAGGGCATCGAAAATCAATGGGAAAAACGAGTGCTGTTTAAGTAGTTATCTTTTACAGAGTGTGGTTTTTGCATGCAGCCGGAAAGAAGTTCTCTCGAAAGCCGGCATCCTGAGGCAACTAAATTATCATAAAATTATGCTGCACGATGATTGGTTTTACAGCCCTACTTGATTAATCTTTTCGAAACGAAAATGCTTTTCGAAATTCCAGTTGACATTTCATGCTTTGAATAAGGCAAAGGCGACAAAGCATGCAGTATTTACTGACTCATAAATTTCGAGACCTCTCATTCAGCTGCACACGGTCATTGCACAATTATATGAAAAGGCAAACTGTTCAATTAGAAATCGACCTAGAGAGATAAAACGTGATAGGTAACCTGAAACATGGGTCTAGTATGCAGGTGCGCATGGCGAGGGGGGGAGGGGGAGAGAAGTCATCTAAGCAAGCGAGTTAGGATTAAAGTGAGAACCTATCAGGCGTGGTTGAAAGTGCGACGCGCGGGCAGCATTCAGTCATGCCGGGGAGGGGTTGGGGGCGAAATGAGAGGGCGTATCTGGAAGCAGGGTTTCGTCTATTATCGATCCTTACCATGGTAGTGCCAGGTTTGTCACGTGGTCCAGCTGCTTACAGAGTTATGGTTTCCTCCTGCGTATTGCAGCGGACTCTGCGAAGCGCAAGAGACGCCCGGTCGCCGCCCGAAACAGGACCTTGAATGCAACTATTGGTCCACCGTATGGCCCGTGTCCACTAGGTGCTCTGTAATTGAGCTCCTGGATGCCTTATTTTCCGCCTTAAGCAGCCACTTCGGCATGTGTTCAGCTGACCGAGCTGCCAACTGCCTTTGCGTGAGCCCAATGTACTTGCATCCGCAACTACACGTAAACTCATAAATACAGTTTAATGTGACGTGCATAGGCAAAATGTCTTTAGGTGGTCTAACTGGGATGGCCGTTGTAGTATATTGCTTTACCGACCCCTTGAAAATGCTTATGAATTTATCCCAAACTTTCTGATGCTTTGTGTGTAAAGTTAAAACCGAAAGCCGGCCACCAGCACAGCCGTCCGGCATTTCAGTTATCCAGAGAAATCCATTATGACAGATGCACGCTCACCGATCAGGTTACGGAACATGCTCGTTCCGTTGTGTCTTGGGGCCCATACTAGAACCTTTGCAGGCAGTCGCACAGTGACTAGTAGTAGAAGTAAATGAGATGATACCGAAAAATACAAGGGAGACCGGAATGGCCATTTCTGGCTTGTTAGCCGTCATCAGCCGGTCATGGCCAACCCCAAGTGTGGGTCGCTTCAGATTCAAACCCGAGATCTTTGGTCATGGAGTTTGACACTCCACCATTGGGCCACGGGCCCGTTGTCCTGTCGGTTGTGATCGGGAATATTAATTATGGCAGCGGGCGCCAACCGATCAGGTTACGGAACATGCTCGTTCCGTTGTGCCTTGGGCCTCGTACTAAAACCCTCGCAGGCAGTCACACAGCGACTAATAGTATACATAGATACTACTGAACACTTCCTTTGGACTGTCGCACTCCTAGTCCAGACTTAAAGGGACTTTGTCATGTCAGATGACCTTAAAAGCGTGAGACAACCACCTTTCAGATTTTCCTATTACTTAACATTATATCAGATCATTTTGTGATAAGACCGTGTTGACACTAAAGTTTTGCTCACGCAAAGTACCTGATCAACCAACATAGCCTTGTCTAAACGTTAGACAGGGGAATGTGACCTTACCGTATTAGTGCCGAAGCTGTTGCTTTTGCCCTTTTCCACCGTCGTACCATCCATTCCCTGCTTTGTCGGTTGGTAATTGCTCCAGTGTCTTTACCCTCGCCAGCACTCAAGCTGACCTATTAACACAAACCGGGGGGAGGGCTTTTGTGGCCAAGGCAGACCACATGAGTGAACATGTGATGTGCAGAACGCCTCCTTGTCTGTCTGAAACGCAGGCTACGCTCCCAGCCACCCCCTCCCCTTAAAGTTGAAATGAAACAATAATCAACCCAGTTAGTCGAAGTGATAGCCCTAATGGTCGAAATGGGCGACATACATGCCATCCCGACGGAGCCGCTGATTCAATTAACCCGAGTCCCATGTACTTCCTTGCGAAGAAGGGTTCTCAACGTCCTAGCGCATTTATTTATAGCATCTGGCCGCAGTTTGTTTCCTTCTAGTTTCAGAAAAGGCGGTGTACAGGGTTGTGTCACGGTCTGATTGCTGATGGCAATCAAACGCATGAGTAGGCAGGCCGTTTGGCAGCTGTGGGCTGCGTCCGCAAGCCACCACCGCCGCCTGGAGGGAAGCAGTGGTGTATTGCAATCTCACAGCCAGGGCAGAGTTGGCCCGCGAGTTGGCAGCTTTCCAAACCACAACTTTTAAAGCGCTGCATTACCTCGGAAGTGCATTAAATTTATTGTAGTGTGGGAGCGTCGCACAAGATCGGCCTCACCCTACCTCTCCCCTCTCCCAACGTGAGCCATTAACGCCAGTGGATCGCGCCAACTGAAAGTGAGAAAAGTCGCGGTGGCTGACGCAGCATAACACCCTCGTCTTTCGTGTGCCACACACGTGCCTGCCCTAGTAGTACTTCCTCGTGAGGTCATGCAGTGAGGCTGACGGATGCCAGTGAGCGTCAGGAATCTCCCTCCTCCTCCTCCTCCTCCTCCTCCACCACCACCACCACCACCACCACCTAATCCTCCTCCCCCTTCCCCGGCCCCACCAACACCACTTATGGTCGTACACAGGACGCAGGAAAGACCTCCCAGCTCGCGTTTCTAACAGACGTACCAAAGTCCTCGGACCAACCACACCCCCATAATTCCTTCAGGCCAGCAGTACCACTTGTGTAGGTTTCAGCACGTTAAGAAGGATTTTCGGCGACGATATGGAGAAGGACCCCACCTTACTGCCGGTAGACTGTGAGTCGTGTCACACGTGACTGGCAATAAGGGGAGTTTTACGGATGTGGCGGTGCACTAGACGGTAAGCTGACGAAATGCAGGAGAACACAGATTGTCTAGATTTCTCCTGAAAGACTCATCGTGCGCTTTCGCACGACAACGGAAGTGAGCGCGGTAGTTAAAAATAAACAAAAAGTAAGTTTCAAAAAATTAAGGAGTTTAAATGATGGTTTTGTTGGGAGTGCCTACACTCCCAAAAACAAGAGCCAGCCAATCACTGAAGGCCATGTGCGTTTTCTCTACAGCGCTGTCATTTTAATCATGGCGCCTCTCCAATGGCTTTTTCCCCGGGCCTGATCGATCTGCGTATTCGAATTATCGACCAGCTCGTCTGGAATGTTCTTCCCGAAGGGCACTGGGCCGAATGCCGGCGAACCACAGTAGGGCGTTATAAGTATGCGTTACTTCCAATTAATTTTGACTTGCAATTTTCTAATACACTTTCCGTGGCCGGCCGTGTTTTCGTTATCTGCTGCGTTGGTATTGGGGACAAGGGTCGAGTGCGTATACGCTCCACGGGATGTCAAGTACCAGGCGGGTCATAACAGGTTTGAAGTCACGGGAAGTGATTGTTATTGGCAGTGTAATGTCTGCAAAGGCCCGCGAATGAATGCCAACATAAAAGCCCCTATGACGTGATCCACAGGCTGCCGTCAGTAGAATGGTGTCCTTCTCCATACCGTTGCCGGATTTTCCTTGACGAGACCAATACGACACGACGCGACAGTTGGACCTTCGCGAACATCGATGCCCACCGTGTGCGCAGGGACCGTGGAATAGCTACTCAAATAGCACCGTATCTGGCTGATTATTAGTGTTTCTTAGGAAGCGAACAACGTGATACATATTCGTTGCATAATTTTACAAACTCTATACTGTGCCTTCTTAATAGCAAAAAGGGATGTAGAATTTTCCTTACATGGAAAGACTACAGCTTGTAGTTTGGAAAACCATAAACACAAGTGGTCAAGTTCAGAATTGTTCACGATTTGAAAAACTTGCCTAAAACCTAAATCTACCCGTTCTTCTCGTACAAAGCTTGATAAGGACTTAATTTGCTGCTATCTACGTAGTCACCTGTTACCGCGTGTGATTTTTGCAGATGACCAGAAGGCAACGCATCCAAAAGCCGGCGTCCCGGCGCGATTGTAATATCTTAGTATTAAGCTGCTCGACAATCGATGTTAAAACCCCAACTCAGTAATCTTTTCTAATAGAAAATGCATTTCGGAATTTTGGTTGGCATTTCATGAGATCGGTCACTCACTGTACGTGCATTTGCACAGAGCCATGTTTTGCTCTCCTCCTTTTCTTTCCCTTCATTTTCCCCTTCCCCTCCTACTCCTCCTCCTCCTCCTCCTCCTCCTCCTCCTCATCATCATCATCATCATCATCATCATCTTCTTCTTCTTCTTCTTCTTTGGAACTGTTTACTGGAACATGCCTTTTCGCTTCTATCGGCAAGGCCGTTTAAGGCCTGCCTTCGTCGAAGCATACTTTCATTTCTGGTGGGCATTCTTGTATTTTTCCTCCTCTTCTTCCTCTTCCTCTTCCCCATCCTCCTCTTCGTCTTTTTTCTCCCTCTTACTCGTCCTTTTTTATTCTGCTGCCATCACCACCGCCCCTTTTTGCTCCCCCTTTCCCCACAGGTCCTACTCCTACTACGTCGAAGTGGCCCTCTCCAAGGACGGCACCTGGCACCGGGTAGTGGACTACAGCAACTACGCCTGCCGTTCCTGGCAGACACTTTACTTTCCTGCGCGTGTCATCCGTCTGATTCGCATCGTAGGCACCCGAAGTTCCGGCAGTCAGTACTTTCACCTCGTCACCTTCCAGTGTTTCTACACGCGGGAACAGTTCAAAGTGCACAACGACCTCCTTGTAAGCAGCAGTAGGCTTAATTCGCCGGTTTGGTCTGATGCGCATGTGTGTTGGGCTGCGTAGTCCAGTTCAATTTTTGTCTGTGTGGTCGAGCCTTTCCGTAGATCGGTCAGAGGCGACTGTTCATCTTGCAATTTCTGGTGTTCTTTGTTCAAGGCTTCACAATACTCTTGCGCTCCGTTAGTCTCACCTGGATTCCAGAAGCTGCAATGCATGACGCCGACTGTCGACCAAAAGTCACCATGGTTTTCAGCAGGGCAGGTCCAGTTTCTTCGTCGTTTTCCAGGCGTTGTGCCGATCTTTGACGGCTGTCAGACAGAATCCAAATTTCATCAGATGTCATCTCGAATGGATCTTCTCTGTTAGGTGAACGAAGCGCTACGTAGATCCATGCGCTACCCAGTTGTTTAGCTCGTCAATCTTCTCGAATCTAACTGGCCGATCACCAGTGGTTGGATGTTAAATGCGTCTGTCTTGCGCTAGCCAATGAAGGTTTTCGGGGCTTCGCTTCAGTACTTACGTTGGGTTGGTAATCGTTAACCCCGCATTAGTATCCCTTCCTAATCAAGAACACATTTCCTGAGCTTGGTCACTGACTGTCTGTACAAGAAATTACTCAAATTTACTTCTTTTGCATTCGTCTTGCGACGATCTAAACTGGTCGTGACCAGGCGGTTGGATCAGATTATTTGATAGTAAAATACATCGATAAATGCGCCTGGAACTTGTGCATAACATCAAATTGGTGAAATTACTGCTCTTTCCCGCCGACGTATGGACATTTCCAACAACAACAGAAACACATACAACTTTTCAGGTATTAGTCGATTACTGAAAGTCCTAGTTCGTGCTGATTCCGCTCCCCATAGCGCCCTCCACGCTGATCCGAACTCGGTCACAACGCTGAGAAAGTAGGTACATGGCGCGGCGTCACATGCCATCTTCCGATAAATTTTCCAACTGATCGCAAAACAGCTGAAAAACAGCAGCAGACTTCTGGCTGGAAAGGCAAGGTGGTTTTCCTCCTGCTCCCACTTTCCCACCCCTTCACTGATTGCACGCCCTCTTCGTCCTGCGCATCGAAGTGATTTATCGCCTCCCCCGAGGTCGTTTTGCGCGCGTTTCTGCCGTTTGGACAGAAATGGAGAAATAGGGAGGCAGAAATTCGTGCTAAAGTTCCTCCGACTGTCAACTACAGCCGACGTCTAATCCGCTCAGCCCGTCGCCCGGCCTTGAGCACCTGCGTCCGCAGTTTCCGGTTGATAGAATTTGCCAACCGGACAGCGATTCTCGGTATCTGGGAAAAAATCAGTGTCACTCCAAGCTACCGAGGGTGATGGAGAACGTGGAAGTCACGGCCCACTCGAAGTCTGCACTCCTCGGACGTCGCCTGTTATCCACGTTTTGGCAGTCTTCGAACCATGACCCCTTTCAGTAGATGACGTGATAATGAGAGCAGGGAAAGGTAAGTTCGTCCGTCACAAAACAACGACGACAGAGCTGACAGTTGCCTGTATCCGGTGATAGTACTGGGGACATCTGATGCATCTATCCGTAAATCTCTCTTCTCACGTCCATCTAACGTCAAGAGCCCTAATATCAAAATGAGCTCCGAACGAGCTCGCGCAGAACTCGTTTTGCGAGTTACGCGAGCTCTGTTGGAGCTCTGATGTGGTTATTGATCCGAGATCGCTAAAACGAGCCCGAAACGAGCTCCGAAAAACGGGCTTGTATGCTCGTTCCGAGCTTGACCCGAGCTCCAAAAAGCGACCTCCAGCGCTTACCCAACCAGGGGTCCCCCTCGCCTTTAATTCTCCCAACTTTGCCCATTAAAGTAATCAAAAGAACAAATGTCAAGATAAAGAATACTGTATTGGTTATAAAGTACGTGGCATCTAATGGAGCACAAAGGCAAACACGGGTAAGGTAGACAATAACAGCGTTGAGGCAGGCATGGCGTGCGCACTGCAGCGTGAGAAGGCAAAAAGTGGCACCGGGGAGAGCTTAGGGACTATCGGGCCCCGGAGCTGATCGATAATCAATTGCGAGTATGCGCGGCCGCTTGCGGCCTTCGCGACACGGGCACAGCCGACCCAAGAACCAATCAAATCGCGAGTTGGCTAAAGACCCACTACCCCCCTAGAGTACGCGGGCTCGCGGCCAGCTCGCTTGCTATTAGGGAGGAGTACTCCTGGAGACAGCGACTGGCGTGACTGAAGCCACGTCTACGCGCCCCACATGCGTGCTGGGCCTAGACTCTATGCGATGTAGTCAAGGGGCCACAAGCGTCCCGCGATATTTTTGTGACCATCGCGCTTCTCTCACCCAGGGAAGGGAGGAGGGTGCGTGCGGCTCTGCTTTGAACGGGCGGTTTACTATACTTACGTGGGCAATCGAGCAATCCCTGTTATTTGCGTTTTCGACCATTTACGGCCCCTCCTGCCATCTTTTCGCATCCTAAAGCAGTGGGCGCGGCAAATTCACTATCTATGCCATTTCTCCTCTCTATCTCCTGCTTAGATTCCCCGAAATAATGTGGCAACAGTTCAGCTGGGCGCCACCGTCCTCGAGGGTGTCAGTCGTCTCCGCAATTCTCTCATCGATGGGGACGTTCTGGTCTACAACCTCAACTACGGCTTCACTTGTCACCAGCTGGGCAACGGTTGCATCGCAGTTCAACTCTCACAGCCCTTCCTCGTCTCCTCGATGCGGTTAGTGCGCGAATTCTCGGCACTCTTTTTTTCACCATCCCCCCTCCCCTTCCCCCATTTTGAGTAGTCTAGAAGCCTTCAGAAAGCGTAAGAATGCTGATCGGCCTTTTGATAGATGTATTGCTGCATTAGTTTAAGAGAGTCATCTATAATTTGCAACTAGTTGCACAAGGTGAGATTTTAGGTAAGAATTTCAGGTAGGACTGACATGTCGACGTATAAACGGGACATGAGAATAGGAACTCCCTGTAACACGGGTGGCTTTGAGTCAACTTCCAGTGAACGTAGGGCTAGGTTTAAGGTTAGGTTAAGGATTAGGTTTAGGGTGGGGTTAGGATCAAGTTTGGGGCAACGGTTTAGTTTTATACTAGGGTTATTGTTGGAGTCAGGACACGGAAATCTCTTGCCCTTCCCGAAATTACGCTTAGGTCCACCTTTTTTACTTGGGTGGGGCGTACCTATTTCCATGTCCTGTTTAGACGTCCACATAAGTCAGTCCCGCCGAATTTTGAATATGCATGAGTGAGGTCTTAAAAAAAACCTGAAGAACGGTGGCGAGATCCGCACTACCTAACTCCTTGTGAGAGCGGCGTTCACCCGTTGAGGCTTATTGGAACGCGTTCTGACTTGCAGCTGCAATCCAATGCCCGCGTGGACGGTTGCCTAGCCATGGAGTAACCAGTACTCGATAAGTACCAGAATGTCAATTTCCGTTCTGTCGACAACCGACCTGCGATCGGGCTATGACTGACTAATGAGGGCAAATACCCCAAAAATATCCATCCTTTTTCCCCTTTCCTTTGTTCAGTATCAATTCTGTATATAGAGAGAAGCAAGATCGACGCCGTAGAATCTATACTCACTACAGCTCAACGCATTCCTCACTATAAAAAACCTGAGTCGCCTTTAAACTATCACAGTGCGCTAAAAGCCGTAGCTTGGAAGGCTACTAACTGACAGGATAACTCAGTACTCGTGATGGAGAATCAGACTGCAATGGCTTCTTCTGTATATGACCCCTATGGCGCCCCCTACTCAGTTGAGATTCAGCTGCCCCCCCCCCCGACGTCTGCCCTGTTGCACTCTTACTGAGCTGCCTACGTATTGTATGTGGTATATGTCCTATGGCAAAAAGTTCGTTTTCGCCAGTAGCAAGCTGGCGGGTGGACAAAATGGGATCAAGTGAGATCCTAGTCGCAGCAGTGAGGGCCACACGCTCACTCAACAAGTTCTGTTTTTTGGATGCAGAAAATTGGTTTGCTAAGTGTGGACGACTTTTCCCACCATCCGATTTATTCTCCGGGGCGTGATAAGGGCTCACCAAATGAGCACAGTCTAATAACCGTTAAGCATTTGTTGGCGCGACTACATTGAAAAGGAATAGCTGTCCTAGCTTTTTTGTTAACAAGAATTACCAGTAGATTTTGCTGAAAGTTGGCTTCTTGCGCAAGATGACTTCCTAGTCAACGTTTTTTGCCGCAGCCTATTTAGAGAAGGGCCTGAGCATTTCCCAAAAGAAGTTCTCACAAACGAGATGCGTGCACCATGAACCTTTTTTCCTTGCTTACGTTTAGAAATGCTGCAATTGCCGAATTTAGGAGTCATTCCGGATGGCTGGCGATCAAAAACGACCGTATGGTCCCTTGTGCCCGACAAAAGACGCGTTTATTCCCATGAAGGCGGGTTGGCTGACGAAACCACAGTCGTAGTTGTCTGAGCTTTTAGACTCACGTAAAGGCCTATCATCCAAGAGGCGCCGAGTAAATCCGTCGAGGAAAAGTGGAGTTGCGTCATTTGGCAGTGAGATCACTTGTCTGTTTTGATGAGCCTCTCCCCCCCCCGGGTCTGAAGCGTAGGACATACAGAACTTTGGGTAAGATCTTACTTCGTAGCCGTACCTGTTAGGGGTTGGAACTAGGGGTTAGGAGTTGGGGTTAGGGATTATGGATCAGGGCTAGGAGTTAAAAGTTAGGCTTGGACTTGTCTACTTCAAGTACGGCTACGAAATATGATCCGACCAAACTTTGGTCTAATCCATCCACCCGCCTTCAAGTTCTTTTAATCTGTGACCTCACGCTTGTATCTTATGACCCCCCCCCCTTTCTGTCCTGCATTCGTTACTTTTTCCCTTGCGTCCTGTCCCCCTCACTGCACACAGATTCTTGCTCTGGGATCTGGACAGTCGGGCCTATAGCTACACCGTGGAAGTATCACTGGACCGTCAGGTCTGGCGCATGGTTTTCGACGCCAGCATGATGCACTGCCGCTCCTGGCAGACCATCAAGTTCCCTCTGCAACCGGTCACCTTTATTCGCGTTACTGGCACCGGAAACACCGCAAACAACGTGAGTTCCAACAACCCCCCCCCCTGCAGTCTCCCCGACGCCATCTGTATGGGCGGCCTCAATCATACAGGCGACGAACAGGCCTGACGGCCCCGTCCGATGGCCCGTCTATAATTATCGTTCCGAAAAGACTAGCCTCGACGACGTTGTTTTGGCGCGGCTGGTGGTCTTTTTCAGCCTTACTCTAAAAGTGCAGTCTGGCTTTTAGCAGACAGCTTTCTATGTCAGCGTGCCAACTTTTAGACTGTTCCATGTGCTAACACTCCCAAGGGAAAGAGAGTGGGACTCTGCTTATTCCACCTGACGTTTCAGAAGCATAACGGTTTCCATGATCGCATTTAGTTTTGGCGTGAAGTCTCTGCATCTGGGTTATCCTTGACCGGAGTAGCACACCCTGGCCCCGCCGACGGGTTCTTGGGATCGTCGTGTAACGAACATTACTCGCACCCTGACGTTTTGGACGTGTGAAACGACCCTCAACAACGTCTTACGACTGTCAGTCGAATAGTTAAGAAGTGCGTTTGTCCGTCATATTTATGCGCATATTTACAGTCAGTGACCGATCCCATGAAATATTGGGTGAAATTCTGGAATGCGTTTTCGATTTGGAAGGTTTACTTGGACGCTCTTGTAATACTGATTATCTTGCAGCATAATCTTATAACATTTCGGACTCGGCAGGATGTCAGCTTTCGAATACACTGCTTTTCAATCTCCTGTAGGATCCGTGCTCGGTAAAAAAGTGGCTACTTAAGTAGCATGCATTTTTCCCATTGATTTTCGGTGGTCTTGCAAATTCAAATATATCTTATAGAAACCATAAACAAAAATATGCTTTCTTTCAGTCTTTTGATAGAGAATCACGTCTTCTTTATATTTTATACTCAAGGAAGGAGTATAATTAGGTTTTTAAAAAGTTTTCTAATTGCCGAATAAATTTGAGCCTGATCATTCGCTGCATTAGCGCTTATTGATTTCATTCTACAAGGTACACGCTTTCCGCGTAAAGAAAATCACATATTTTTGTGTGCCATTAAAAAGATATCATACAGAGTCCATAAAAGCTTGCAATGGAAACGGACTAGGTTGTACATTTCCTGAGGAGCTGTGGTAAACGGCAAGGTACGATGCTATGTGAGTGGACACTGCGAGGTCTTAAAAAATCTCATAATTAGAAACTTTTCAAAAACTTAATTATAGTCCTTCCTTGAGTATAAAATATACAGAAGACGTGATTCTCTGTTGATTGACTAAAAGAAAGCATATTTTTGTTTATGGTTTCTATAAAATATATTGGAATTTCCGAGACCACCGAAAATCAATGGGAAAAGTGCATGCTCCTTATGTAGTCATTTTTACCGAGTGCTGTTTCTACAGGAGATTGAAAAGCAGTGTATTCGAAAGCTGACATCCTGCCGAGTCCGAAATGTTATAAGATTATGCCGCAAGATAATCAGTATTACAAGCGCGACGAAGTAATCCTTCCAAATCGAAAACGCATTTCAGAATTTCAGCCAACATTTCATGAGATCGGTCACTCACTGTACACGTGTTATTGGGGGACAGATGAGGAAGGACTAAGCCAGGCATCAACCGTTACCCTTAACTGTGCTGAACGCCACTGTTGGCCATAAAACCGACCGCTCAGTGTACCCAACTTTCAATTAGTCTACCTCAAATAGACCAAAATAGTGGACTAACTCGTTCTCTCACATCTGGTAGACTCGCACTTGGGCATTAATTCAACTTCAAGTCGTCTCTGCGTGCTGGCAGCGAAGCAGTCACGGCGGCTAGGTTATTATTCCTTGAAGGTAATGCCAAACACGTTCTGTTGGACTGAAGACTGGGAGATCTGGCTGGCCATTAGAGACGTCTGATGCTGTGAGAACATCTGAAATTCCGACCTGTGTTATGTTCATAAGCCGGTGCATTATACTTGTGGAAGACTGATCCCTCACAATGTCAATAGGATTATGTTATTACCGACAAAGATAAGGGAGACAAAGAGACAGTCTCCCTTGTCTTCATCAGTAATGACATTCTGCCTATATCATGCGCCGCTGTGCGGCTGCTGGTTGGGATCCAGAGAGAGCCCGTAAGGCACTACGGAACGAGTGAGTTCCGTAAGAACGATCGGTGAGCGTCCTGCCACCATTGTATATTCCCGATCGAAGCCGGCAGGGAAACGGGCTCGTGGTCTAGTGGTTAGAGGCGTGGACTTCTAACTAACAGATCGCGAGTTCGAGCCCCAAGTTCTCTACACTTGACTGGCTGACGACGGCTAATTAGCCAGAAATGGCCATTCTAGTCTTCCTTGTCTTTGTCGGTAATGCCATTCTGCCTATATCATGCGCTGCTGTGCGGCTGCTGGTTGGGTTCGAGAGAGAGAGAGAGAGAGAGCCCTTAAGGCACAACGGAACGAGTGAGTTCCGTAAGAACGATCGGTGAGCACCCCTTACCATCCTCAATAGTATTGAAAGTAGATGTAATCGCAGTACCTCTGTATAAGCGCAGCCAAACTGTTTTACTTCTGAGCTCGAGACAGCCGCTTAAATCTGCATGGAAACTGCGCTACCTTACACGGTTAAATTAGTCATTCCATCGACCTTGGAGGCTTTCTCATGGCTGCCTAATGCGCAAGACGTTCTTAGCAGCCGGCCGATGATTTCCTCATTCCTATTTGGGTTCCTAGAATTGAGAAGCCATTACTTATTTGGCTCAGTATCATGTGGGATTATTATGAGACAGTCTGCATGGAACCGACTCCACCTTACGCAGTTGAGTTACTCATCCCTTGCCAGAGTCTTTCGCCTTCAAATCAGAACTCGTGCCTCCATCTGTCTCAGCCAAAATCATGGTTAATCGGGCCAGGCACCTTTGCTCCATCGAGGAGAACACCACATCCGCTGTCGCGCAGCCCACCCGAAGCCAGTTTCCACTGAACTAGGCCGTTTTAGGTGTCCTTTTTGCCTTTAGGTGACATTCATTCCATACCGTTCTTTCGGTTCGACTAGGTGCAATCACTAGCGTCCGAAATGACCCTTACCTCGGAATGCCAGAAAGGCGGCCAGATCGTACAGGGTCCGAACGGGTTGCAGGGGGCAGATTCACTCGACTGACTGATTGTCGCGTACAACCCTTCAAACTCCTGAATGTTATAGTCTATGGGAATCTGGAAATACTACAGTAAATTGGTCCTCATGAGCCCTATTCGACTGGAAACGTTCCGCCTGGTTACCTATTTCACATGCTTGTCATGAGGTGTGCACATAGTCTCCGCGCCTAATGAGTTTTATTTCAAATTCCGAAGTTTGTTCTGAAGATGTGAGTTGTCTACCTCTTAGCCCTTGTTAAACACTTAATGTGGACACGTACTGACATTCCTCTTCCTTTTCCCCCTCCTCATCCTCCTTCCTCTCCCACAGGTGTTCCACTTGGTCCACCTTGAGTGTCCCGCCTCTACTCTCGATCCTGATGCGGTTGTTTCTGGCACCGCCGCTGTCGTGGACGCAGACGAGGTTTATGAATCCAACATCCAAGCCAGCGATCACAACGATTCACATGGCCATCTCCAACTGGAACAGATCATCGCCCCCATTGATCCTATATTCCCCCCTAGCGGTCAGCCGCCGTCTGTCCAGGCTCCGCGCGAGCATCGACAACTCGCTTTCCATCGCCTCAGAGGGAACGGTCGCGCAGGCCAGACAACCGCCGCCGTCGTCGCATCGCGCACACGGCCATCACAGCAGACTACCGGTGATCATCTGCCGCCTGCGGAGCCTCCGCAATTTGACCTGCGCAACTTTTCACTCACCAGTGATCATCACCACCGCGGCTCGACCTGTTGCTCCCCCGCTCTGAAGCCCTATCAGGCCGCCCTCGAGCCGTGTAGGATTGTACACGCGACGCCATCTTCCTCCTCCTTGCAGGCCCTTTCTTCCCGTACCACCTCCCTCTCCTCTATCCGACCCCAGTCGGGTGACGAGGAGGACAGTGTGCTGCTGGCTGCCGAGTCCTCGCAATTCGATCATGCCTCGGCGTCGGCAGTAGCTGCTGCAGGGACTTCTGCGACCTCCTGCTCCTCCCCGCAACTCCCCTCCGCGGCAACACCCTCGGGTCGCTGTGGTAGCAAAAGCAGTGAATCCAGCGAGAGCCTGGGCTCTGCCACCAGCCCCGCCGGTCAACGCGACTTCGCGGGAGGGTGAATGAGAAGAGGGGAATAGCCACGTTGAGGACGATTACTACTTCTTCTTTCGACCACTTTCCGCTGATCACTTTCGCGGTTCTACAACGAAATCTCTTCTCTGTTCTCCCTTTCCTCTTCCTCTTGGAGGGAGAACCCCGTGATATGTGCCATATGCTTATCTTGCTCTTTTACTCTTATACAATTCATCGTCTTCTGGTGAATTTACTTTTCGGACACCATCAACAACACTGCCAATTATTCGCTCTCGCCTTCCTTCTTGTCCATTTGCGTGCAAACTCGGATGTGTGCATCCCTTTTTTACTTCTTAGTCGTCCTCCTGGGATGCCTCTTCATGGTTGCCCAATGCACAAGACATTATCACCAGATGACCGATGATCTCCTCATTCCTATTTGAGGTCTTAGAATTGAAAAACCATTATCTATTTGGCTTAGCATCATCTGGGATCACTATGGTGAACTGACGATGGTCAGGTAACGACTCACTAAGGCAGTGATCGCTGTCACTACGCCTCGGCAGTTGCATGCTTGTGCGCGCTGCCTATCCGGACACCGATCACTGATCAGTCAGTTAATAGCTGGGTTCTCGAGCGATTTACTTATACCGCTTTCGGCGGCCGTTTCCAAGGTGTCCAGTCAACTTTGGTTGCTCGGCTTCCGGCGTTTTTGGATGGCCAACCTTTATGCTAGGCCTCTAGCCGACCACGAACACATTCATCCTGTGGCGAATTCATGAACAACGCACTTTGTAAAGAGCGCCCCTCAGGTGCGGTCTCCCTGTATTTGGATTGCTTTGTTTCCGGAAGGCGTGAGATGTCATACCGGGTCACCACCCCGCCCCCCTGGCAAAAGCCTGGCCGGAATGGCCATCCCGATCCGTATTGCCTTGAACACGTTCATCCTGTGGCGAATGCATGAACAACGCACTTTGTAAAGAGCGCCTGACATGTGCGGTCTCCCTGTATTTGGATTGCTTTGTACCCGGAAGGCGTGAGACGCCATACCGAGTTGCCACCCGTCTCCCCCCAGCAAAAGTCTGCCTCCAATTTAGCGAACTGGTCATTCGCCCATACGTCATTACAGGCAAGCGATCGTTTTGAACAAAGCAGTCTCCAAACCCGCACAGTTGCACGTGTACGATTCGGTAGAAGTGTTAGTTAAGTGAAAGGTTCAACCGTGGTGGCAGGGCAGGGAGAGAAAAACCGTTGGTATGAGGGAGGATAGGGGGAGGGAGTATCGGTGACGCTAAGTGACATGGGGCGCAGGGAGGAGGCAAGAGTCCATATCTACATGCTGGAAAGTGGTAGTGAGCCAATCTGCCGTCGGGTGAGAGCAGACGATCACACTGTGTAAGTTCTGCAACACCGAAGAGGTCAACGGCGGTCGGATTGTGTAAACAGATGGCGACCGCCTATGCCGTCGCAGAATACGCCCATTCATGCTCACTGCAACACACTCGGGAATCCATATTTAGCTCGTGGAATTCGTAAAAGTGGACTGCATGCATAGCGGTCATTCGCCTATACGTCAGTATAGATCGTTTTCAACAATTAATCGTCAAGCCTCTACAAATACAGTAGGTGACATATCATGAGGTGTGTCGTCCTCCCAAGTAGCCTGAAGTGGTAAGTCCATCGACTCCACACGCCTCGACCACTTCGAAAAAAGTCTTTCCGATGCCGTAACAGTAACTGACGCGTTCAACGTTCGCTGATAGTTCAAAGTTCTTTTATATTATCAACCAGCTCGCAACATTTCAGGCAAGCAAACCATGTAGGTACGTGTATAATTCGTAATTTTGGTTTAACTATTCGCGGACATTATCTCCACGCCTGCCTCCTTTTCGTTAGGCGTTTCCGAAATGCCCTAAGATAGGGTACAGAGCTCCCGAGACTAGAATTCTACAAACTTACGATTGCAACAGACTGAATTGCCCCCTCCTCCTACTCCTCCTCATGGTATATGTAATTCAGTCGTTCATCCCCCATTTGGTTTGCATATGACTATTATTGGCTGAAGGATGAAGGTGAATGAACATTCCCCAGTGATGGACTTGGCAACGATAGGGTGTAGGACATACAACTTACTTGAACTAATCGGTGGGCCGTGCCATACGTTGAATCGTGGTAGAGGGGGTTTTACGGGTGAGGCCACACACGGGACGGGAAGCGAGAGGACACAGAAAATGGATAAATTTCTGCCGATAGTCTTATCGTGCACTGTTATTTGGCAAAGGATGTGGACGCTACAGTAGAAAAAGAACAAACAAAAAGCGATTTTATAAAAAATAACGGGCTTTGAAAAAGCGCCGCTGGTAAGCCAACATCTAGTCAGGATTGGGAAGGCAATTTCAAACAATGGCAACGGTTGTGATGTTTACAGTCACATTGAATTTTAAGGCGTATTTTTGTTGTTACTATCTAACTGTGGGTCCTGCACCCTATCGTTACAATGAACTCGTCGAAACAGGTATGGAGGAATCGTTAAGGGCTGGTTTGTTATGCAATAAATACCAGGTGCACAGTGTATTTGATTTGATTAAACAGAATAGTGCCTGTCGCTTTCTAATTTCCTCAGAAATTATCTACGAAGCGGGAGTAGATCAGTTTATTCAAGGTCTATAGGCACCGACCGAGAATTTTTTATACATGAATATTTGGGCCAAAGTCAATCAGTCATAGCGGGTAACCGCGTAATACTCAACTGCTCCAACTTCGAAGATAATTTCTGAGGAAATTAAAAAGCGACAATTTCTAAATTGGAGTATTTACAGAAAACACGTGGAGAATGCTGGGGGACCCACTGACGAGCCTAACCCCTCGCAGCTACGCCATGCGGCGACAAAATACCGGCGAAACACGCGTGCATGGGCTTTTGGATAGTACCTGTGTTGTTAGTATGGTATCACCTTACCCTAAAGAATACCGCCTCCCAGAGCGCCTATTCGGCTGCTGGCCTGCATCAGTCAGGCTCGACGGTTGGGCAAATTAATCGATATTCTACTAGCCTTGCCTCGTGGAAAGAAACTCATACTATCCAGGATGACTGTCATGCTTCGCCATACCAAAATGGCAGTGAGACCAACTCAAGCCACACGTCCGTGTGGTGGCAGGGAGTCCGCATGGTCCCATCGCCACTGCCGTGCATCCGTGTAGTGGCACGTCTCAGACGTCGGCCCACATGCCGCGTCAATCACTGCGTCCAGTCCCACTGTCCGTTCGTTGACAAGCTCGGACAGCCGACCGGTGTAGCATAGGAGAGAGGAGAGAGAATGAGGTCGACACTAGAGAATTCAAATTAACGATAGATCAGCGCATTCCTCACTGTAGTAAACTAGGCGTTTTATGATCGATCACGACGCGCTAAGACTCGTAACTTGCGCCAACCGACGGGACAGGTTGATCCTTCGTGGGACTGAGAGTCGGGCTGCAAGTGTTCCCTCTTAATGTGGTCTCTTTGACGCTCTCAGACGTGTGAACTCGGGGCGACCTTGGCAGTAGCTTGATACATTATAGTTCAACCGTCGAGTACGACAACGTCCACCGTGTGCTACACAGAGAGGTGCATCAGGCACGTCAACTTGCGCGGCATCAACTGCACTCTCTCTTCCTCACTCCCAGCCTGGACCCGGTGTCAAGATAGAGCCTGCGTGTTATCACGCACTCCGCTCACGCAACCGCGAAGTACAAATGGCGTCACCACGCCGGGGAACCATTGTAGACCAGACGGCACATCTCAGACCTATCCATGGACGTAGCCCCCCTTCACAGCCCAACGATATAAATGTTCACACATTGCTGCACTCTCTGATAACGAACTCCAGTTCGAGTTCGAAAGCTAAGGTCAATAAATCTACCGTTCCAGTGATCGAACCTTCGTCCTCTTTTAAACAAGAACCTGGGATGCGCATATTCTCTTCCATTCGAGAGTCGAGAATACCGGACGTGCGGGAGGGCGCAGGCGGATGGCACGGTCGAGCCGGCACCTAGGCATGCCCCCACACCGCCTGGTCCACAACATACAATTGACCAGGATTTTTCACCAACAACAATACCTTAACAGGGTTCGGAAGGACGAAGATGAATGAACAGCCCACCACCTGTACACCCAGCGGGAGCGCGAGCGCATCTACCGACAGGGAACCAGGTGTCATGGAACTGCCAGTGCATACCAGGCTGCGAGGCCCATAGTTTGCCGATACTGGCATAGCACACGCTCCCAGACCTTTTGGCTTGGTACATATGGAGTGGAAGCCAGGCATGCGCAAGCGAACGTTTTTACATGGTCAGTCCCTGAGCCCGCGTCCACGTATAGTCGCTTGGACTTTGCCTTGCAATCGGAGCACGGTGGTTGCGGGAGGAGAGGGTGTGGTAGATGCAGCGCAAGTCACAGGGGTTGTGCCCCCTATATCGGTAACGCAGTGGACTTAGTCTCTTGCGATGGTCGAACTGTCGATCGTGTCTTGTGATCAGAGCATTAGGTGTTGTACTGAAAGTTGAATGTCTAATTACCACTTCAGTAATTTATTTCATAGCTTCTACATTGCAAATGAACATTCATCACCATGTTTATTCCATTTGCGTGTTCGATTTCATGCCTCTAAAGTAATTAATGCATCAAATGGAACTTTTAGTACTGTCAAAGGTTTCAGTCGGCTCTGCAGACTTGAAACGTTTACCGACTCTATTTTTCGCAAGCGGGAAGCAGGTCAGGGGCAGCATAGGAGCTCTAAAGCCTTCCGACGACGTGATCTCCACCCGCCAGTTTTGTTTGATCGGGAGCCGGCTGAGAACAGACTACTGACGACGCCGCAAAGGCAGGGCTTATTCAAGTACGCACGAGGTCGCGCATTCGGCCAAATAAATTCGAGGAGGCTGCGTACAGCGAGCTGCTGCCAAAACCACTGGACGCCGGTGGCCGTCCTAAGGCGACATCCCTTGGGGACAGCGATTAGAGGTAACTGGTCAGCTCCTGGTGCTCATACGAATGCGTGACCCCAGCTTGATCTGTCTAATTAGGAGGGCGGTGAGGACAGGTTCGCGATTAAACACACCCGCCCGTCTGCGATGTTTAGATAGGACGGCGAGAAGTGAGATAAGGTCAAGGAAAAATGTACAAAACTGTTACTAGGCGATGGAGGCTGGACCACCCTGTCGTCTATTGACATGCAGTGAATACAATTTTCAAATGCACTGGCTAATATGGACAAATCAGGGGTGTAGCTCGATGAGTGTGTGTTAGGTCAGAAAATACAGGAGTTTTTTTCCAAGGTGTTATCTTCGGAACAGACGTATGTTATAGAAATGAGGTTGAAAGCATTAAATCCGTTGAAATAGTTCCAAATTAAGCGCAAGAGGACAAAAACTCTCCTTCTAATAAACACAAGCAGATAAACTTACACCACGTCGTAAAATTAGAAGTAGACGTGTTTTTCCTTTTGGACGGGAACGAACAAATAATGCACAAACACCAAAGCCACAGGCACTGTTCTTGACGATTACCATATAACGACTCAAGTAGGGATTGATAGTATCGGATTTCCACTAGGTGAGATGAGTTCTCGCATATTTTAGACCACTTTGTTGGGAAGATGTTTGCGCTATAAATTATTTCGGCAAGAATAAAGTGTATGACCGGGATAGGGTTATCATCGTGGACATGCCTACTATATTTATCTGCGTAGGGTTGTTCGGTAGAGTTTTTGATCTGGATCCGGTCACGCCCTTCGACGGCTCTAGGTCCGGCGCGGTGGCATTCTTTGAATTAAACCGTCCCGAGGACGTGGTGCAGCAGAAACGTCTCACGGTTCTGCACCTCCTACAAGTTTTCCGCATTTAACGCATTGGAAGAGCCGTTTTCCTATGCACATTCCCAATGCCCACAACACCGTCATGTCAGGGTACCCAACGGAGAACATTACGACACGACCTACTCCTGTACGTCCGCAATCTGGAATAGAAAGGTCTTCAGTGCCTCCTTTAGGCCCGCGATGTTCATCCTAAATTAAAGTCAGCACTGTACTTCGTCCACGTTGACCCAAACCGCTCTGTCGGACACGATACCTCTTTCGATAAGTTTCCTTTTTGAGACAACTCCAGTACGCTTCTATAGGGCCACACCCGCATAACTCTTATTAACACAATTCCCTTAAGAGTACTCCACACGTTAGCTTCTTCTGGACTTCCTACACGGCAAACTATTTGTCCGCAATTGATGGGGATGTGTTGGGAGTGCCTACGCTCCCGAAAGCAAGAGCCAGCCAATCACGGGAGGCCACGTGCGTTTTCTCTACAGCGCTGTCATCTTAATCATGGCGCCTCTCCAATGGCTTTTTCCCCGGGCCTGATCGATCTGCGTATTCGAATTATCGACCGGCTCGTCTGGAATGTTCTTCCCGAAGGGCATTGGGCCGAATGCCGGCGAACCACAGTAGGGCGTTATAAATATGCGTTACATCCAGTTAATTTTGACTTGCAATTTTCTAATACACTTTCCATGGCCGGCCGTGTTTTCTTTGTCTGCTGCTTTGGTATTTGGGACAAGGGTCGAGTGCGTATACGCTCCACGAGATTTCAAGTACCAGGCGGGTCATAACAGGCTGCAAGAGGCATCTTACTGCACCTATTCCCACCGCCAATATCATCGCCATGTCCGAGTGTCCAGAGGAGAAACTTGCGACACAACCTACTCGTTTATGACGGCAGTATGGGCTAGAAAGCTCTTCAATGCCTGCTTTCGGTCCGCGATATTCAACCTAAATTAAAGGCGGCACTGTACTTCGTCCACGTGAGCGAATACTGCTCCGCCGGGCACGGGACCTCCTTTGAGCAGCTTCCCTTTTAAGGACCACACCCGTATAACTCCTACTACCACAATTCCCATAAGAAACGCTCCACGGGTTAACATTTTCTGATCCTGGTCCTATACTTTATCGTTGCCGTCATTTCAATTAAAAATGGAGTTATATCATTTAAAGCTCTCTTGAAATTCAGCGAACAAACAAGCCAGGTTAACGCCGTTTAGTCGAATACTTACTGAAATGGTGAACAAAGTAGGAGTATTTTTTTTACTAAGAGGAGTCTGCCCTACGAAATAGACACTTCTGCAGAGGGTCGTGCGATGATTCATCAAGAAATCGTACGCACTGGCGCGCCTGGAGTCAATTTCTAGCCCAATCAGCCCTCTTAAGCAGTGTAACCAGAATGTATATGATATATGCGAGATAATAATTGGGTCGGTCAGTCTGGGCTAACTGGAATATTACTAGGTGTTTTGACAGATTTTGAATAATTAATCATGGCCCAACTCTGAAAAAAGGTGAACTCAGTGGGATTGGAACCCACGACAGCAAGGGGAGGGCTTGAGTACAGTCAACGCTCTAGCCACCTGAACTACGAGGCCCCACCGGGAGCCATGGGTTTAGTCCCACGTGGGTCAAGTTGCCCGCCCAGCCGACTGAGCAGTTTGGTCGGCAAAAGTTGGTCCTGCAGCCCCACATGTCTGGTATCATATGGTTAGCTTACTAAAACAATTTCAGTTAACATACATACAGTGCGTGGGCCAACTCATTAAATGTCAAACGAAATTCCGAAATGCGTTTCCGTTTCGAAAAAAATTAATTAGGTGGGGTTGTAAAACTTGTCATCATACAGCATAATTCTGTAATAGTTCGGATACCTCAGGATGCCGGCTCTCGAATGAACGTCTTTCCGGCCGCATGCAAGAACCGCACTTTGTGAAAAATTGCCGCTTGAATAGTATGTATTTTCCTTATTGATTTTCGAAGACCTTGAAAATTCAATTATATCTCATAGAAAATACGCGTTAAAACATTAATTTTTGCTCATTTGGTAGAAAATGACGTCTTCTTCCAATTTTATACTCGAAGGAAGGGTAACTTTTGGTTTTAAAAAAGTTTCTAATTTTAAGATTTTTTAATACCGTTAAATCGCCGTTCATAAAACGTCACGTCTCTGCATTTACTAATGTGGCTTGTAAAGTTAACAATATGGCTCAAATTTACTACTAAATTTTATGAACCGCATATGGTCTCCTCTCAATGCTGTAGAGAAATATATGGTTTTCCGTAGGAGTATGGCTTGTAGTTTGGAAACCCTGAATGCAAGGGTGACGGCAGGTCGGGGTTCAAAATTATTCGGAATTCAGAAAAGCTTTTGAAAACCAAAGTATACCCTTCCTTCGGATATAAACTTGGAAGAAGACGTAGTTTTCTACTGAATGAGTAAGAGAATGAATATTTTTACGCATGTCTTCCATGAAATATAATTTGATTTTCGAGGGCATCGGAAATCAATGAGAAAAATGCATGCTACAGAGTATAGTTTTTGCATGCTGCTGGAAAGAAGTTCGTTCGAAAACCGGCATCCTGAGGTAACTGAATTATTGTAGAAGTATGCTGCGTGATGAGTAGTCTTACAACCCTCCTTAATTAATCTTTTCTAAACGAAACTGCATTTCGGAATTTCGGTTGACATTTCATGAGTTAGCTCACCTACTGTAAGTTTGCCACTCGCTAGATCAGGAAGGAAACGGGAAAGCAAGCAGAGCTCGAAGCACGCACAAGGAAGCGCGTTTGAACCAATTTTTGGTGTTACTGAAGGTGTCGTGTGCACACCCTCCCAGCGACGCAGCCACTTGTTGAATTAAAAGGATACGGAGAGAGTAATCACAGCTGGAAGGTCACAGAGGAAAGTGCATAGTAATTCGCAGAGCATGATCATTACAGTAGTACTGACGTAGACCCAATCTATTTGAACAGTGCCATTTACAAACCTACTTAGCCAATGGATTCAGATAAAGAAGAACGTTTAGAGAAGTATGTTTGAACTGATATCT
>CACRXP010000074.1:694715-709625 GCA_902702965.1 Spirometra erinaceieuropaei
TATCATACAGGGTCCATAAAATTTTGCAATGGATGCGGACCATGTTGTACATTTCATGAGGAGCAGTGGTAGACGTCCAGGTACGATGCTATGTGAATGGGCATATCGCGGTCTTAAAAAGTCTCATAATTAGAAACTTTTTAAAACATAATTATACTCCTTCTTTAAGTATAAAATATAAAGAAGACGTAATTCTCTATTGATTGACTAAAAGAAAGCATATTTTTGTTTGTGGTTTCTATAAAATATATTTGAATTTCCAAGACCATCGAAAATCAATGGGAAAAATGCATGCTACTTAAGTAGTCATTTTTTTTACCGAGCACGCTTTCTACAGGAGATTGAAAAGAAGTGCATTTAAAAGCCGACATCCTACCGAGTCCGGAATGTTATAAGAGTATGCCTTACAATAATCATTATTACAACCGCGACCAAGTAATCCTTCCTAATCGAAAACGCATTTCAGAATTTCAGTCAACATTTCATGAGATCGGTCACTCACTGTATATAACATTTTAATTTGTATGCTCTCGGACAATGGTATTAATGTTCCAGTCGGTACTAGAGAGACCGTATTCTCAGGCGTTAACGGATTGCCGATAAAGCTATGCAAACGGTCAGCCCATACGCACACTAGGACTCCAGTCACGTTGATTAAAAACGCAACTGTCAATTGTTAAGCCAAATTTTACTCACAATCTCGGTGCTTTTAAGTCTATTTAATCTGTTTAAAGTCCATTTTTAGCTTTTTTAAATTCTAAAATTAAAATATCGTCTGTAGAAAGGGAGAGTCAGTCGAATCACTCAAGTCTTTAAAACTCCACAAGTGTTTGTGCTGCGTTCATGATGTATTTATAAAATGAGACCTTCTTTTATTAATTGCGGGTTCTTTGCAATGGTACCAGCAGACTTTCGGGCCTAGGAAAAGCCAGACGAACATTAGAAAGGTGTTACATATGGTGGAAATGCGTCCATCTATCAACTTACTGGAAATTCTCGTCTTGTTGTGCCTTGTTGCTTAACCTAGGGCCATCGCGGCCAGCCGTGTAGATGGCAACTACAAAAATATACCCTAAAATTCGGTGTGACTATAAACATCACTTATTATTCACCGTTCCCTTTGTTTGAAATCGCCTTCCTATCCCGACTAAATGTAAACTAACCAGCGGCGCTTTATCCAAAGTCCGTCATTCTTTGAAAATTGCTTGTTGTTTATTCTTTTTTAATTATCGCGCCCACTCTCTTTGTCAAATGACAGCGTAGGGCAAGACTTTCGGCAGAAATTTATTATATTTTCTGTGTCTTCTTGCTCTCCGTCCTGTGTGCTGTCCCACCCGTAAAACCCCCTCTACCACTGCCCAACGTATGACACGGTCCAGTGGCAAGCTCAATTTAGTTGTGGGTCCTACGCCCTATCGTCCCCATGGTCATTTCTGGCTTATTAGTCATTTTCAACCAGCCTTACCCATCTCCAGGTTTTCAGCACCTGAGATTCGAACACGCGTTCATTGATTATCGATCGTTAGTAAGTCCAGCGCTTTACCATTGGACTATGGGCTCGTTGTCTTGTCGGTTGCGATCGGGGCCATTAACCGCGATTACGTTATGCGACATGCTCGTTCCCTTCTAAACATGTGTATAGGTGCATGTACTCCACCAAAGGCTTGTCGTGGACTGTAAATTCGGAGATAACAGCCAACATAACCACTGTTGGGCATTTCTGTGATTAAATGTTTTGTCAAAAGTCTCTACGACAAAAAGATACCACCGAGGATTGAGCGCGTCGGAGCTTTATATAAGGCGATACGGTCATGGAGCGAATCGTGAACCTTAATAATAATTGCATTATTTTCAAATACGTCCAGCAATTTCTTATCAAACCCGTTTGACGAGTTCAAAAAACTGCGCGTCGAACATTTGCATGCTCCTGCAGCCTTGGAGACGGTGAAGAATAAACGTTTATCAATTTTAACAAAGCCTTCGGGCTGTCCAAAACGATCTCTATCAGATTCTGATCAGGAGAGTTTCGTTGAGGGTTGTTCGGAAAGAGAGGAGATTTGTTAACAAGGGAATGTTGAGTACCCACGGTGGCGTTTCGTGAGATTCAGCCAGTCAAAATGGCCGTTCGAAAAGTTACGTAACTTGTAAAACCCGTCAAAATCTAACCTGCTTTGTTCCGCAAACCAAAAAGAAGACCACTCAGCCATGGCCATGAGGATCATCACTGCCCTACAAGGTGCACACGTGGGTGATTCCAACGCGAGCTTGTTTTAACGACGCAGACTTGAGAGTTATTAGCTCCACGCCCACCGTACTCCGATGGCTAAACAAATTCAAGGCTACTGGAGGTGGACCGAGAGTCAATGAGTAACGAACTCGAACCGTCCATCTGTGCACGTCACAGACGACCTGGTACCTAACTCCACGCAGAGCAGACTTCGACGGAAGAATGTAGTCTGGGATCTTACATAAGAGAGAGTGCCATAAAGATCACGCTAAGAAGGAGCCATTGCACTCCACTTGAATTCATAATCATCCCCCTCGTTTGGAAATCCTCCACGTCACTACTTTTAGAGTTTCGTGGTAGGTTTACTTGAGTCAGATAGATTTTAAGGAGGAATACGCTGAAGTTCCGCGATGAAGGGTGCATCGGCATTACTCTCATCCTCTGTTTCCTATCTCGTGTACCAGTAGCAAACTGAAGTACGTCGGCCGACTTTTGATGAAATTGGGTGCAGTTTCCGAGTTGACAAGAGCCTCCGTTTAGCTCGTGCCACGCGCACACACGACAACGTTTAAGCTTTCACAGTGGACGGCGAGGCAACCCAACTAGCGTAAGTCATGATCCAGTGTGCAAAGTTGATGCAGCACTCATGGTAGTGAGAGCCTAATGCGCCATAAAACTGCTCACTAGGGATTGATTTTCAACACGGTTGTACTATAACCCGCACTGAACAACTTGCCTTGCTGACATAATTTGGGAAAAACAAACTGTCCTTTTTCTCGGTGGTCAACTCACACCTGAGAAGTACACTAAAGCTTCTGTCTTTACTTTTGAATGGAGGAGGATTAAAATACGTTGAAAACGTTTTCTGAGGACATGCACCACCACCTCGAAATTCACTTAAAAACCCACGTAAGCGATAAAGCGAAATGTCAAATTCCGGGTATGAGCGACGAGAAATCCGTTTTTGGAAAGGGGAATATTCTTCAGAAGGGTGTGTGCTTGCGCAAAGACATTTACTGTCATGATGCCAAGAGCATTACTGGTTTTCTTACCCTTAACTTGCAGTTATTTAGGCACACATTCCAAAAAAACTGTATGTCCCCTGCCCGTACGGGGGTGGCTACATGCCTGCGCGAAAGAGCGTTACTTGGCTGTGCGCATGTTCGCATGCCTCTGGCAAAAACATCCAATTTGACGCGTTCAGAAGCTCCCTGGGGAAGCTGTAAAACCTGCTTCCTGGCGTGCTCGAAGTAACCAACGCACATTCATCTCCGCCAGACTGTCTAACGCTGTTTTTCGGTTGATCCACGTTAGCTGGTGAATTCTCCTGCATAGCGGGAGTTTCCCGACAACTTGGACAACTTTCACTGCACCACAACTTGTTTGGAGAATGATCGCACTTTCTCTACCATGAGAACCGACTCATTCCTTCTATCGTCCTCGAATTTTAGGAGTTTGAGCCAGCCAGAAATCTCAATCCCGGAAAGGGTTACCGTGGCCTTGTACTTTTACGCACGCTGCAATACCGTGCTGTTTCTAAAACGGGCCTTTTTGCAAATGGGACTCGGCCGATATATTTTGAATACCACAGTGTCAAATTTCCAAACCTCAACTAAGCATTTTCTTAAAAAAATAGCAGTTTCCTGAGACGTATTCACAAGCTCCGCTCTCGTACTTGAAGAGAATCTCGGCGTCCTGAAATGACACTGGAACCGGTTCGAAGTTGACGGACGTGCAATTGGGTCCGTACTAAATCAGAAGTTTCGTGACTAATGCTATGTGTGATTGAGTCAGAAGGTCAGATGTGATTATGTAGCCGCACCTGAGGTAAACAAACCGCAATCGCCCTTAACACGAGACCGGTAGTAATACGAGTTTTTACAGGTGGGACTGGGAAACGCACAGGCCACGAGGTTAGGTAATTGTGTGCAAAAAAGTTGTTGGGGATGCGCGGTTGTACTTTGAGTGCTTGAGAAATAGTTTTCCTAACCCCACCCCCTAACCCTACTCCCTAGCCCTAACCCTAAGCCCTAACACCCTAACACCAACCTTTAACCACAGCCCTAAACCCTAACCCTGGATCACCCAACGCAAAAGTTAGAAGGAGTCGACAGGCAGAAATTCGAGAAGGACCACCGGCATTGGGCCGAAAAAGGTAGACAAGCAACAAAGAAACAAGGCCGCTAACAGAACACACACCGAAACGTACAGCAATACCATGCCAACGTAATAAAACCAACTCAAAATAATTAAGTACGTCAGCAGTATTGTGTTCATCACGTGTGGCTGCATAGCTTATCTTACCAGTCAAAATTCTGATGACTTGAAGGGGAAGTGGGACCCATGTTGTGAGTACTTGGGATTGAGAGGCTGCTCCGTCACCCAAAAGACTTCTTAAAAGATTCTGGGCGGGCATTTCTTTTTCCGGTAAGGATCGGATGAAGGACCTCAAGCATCTCTGGCATACAAAGAGTACCTACCATACTTATTTCGGTGGGTTTTAGCCCGACACGATTATTTCGGTTTGGTGTTTCATTGTTAAAGGTTGGGTCGTCTGTTGTAGACAGTCTGGTGGATTATCTACAGTGACTTCAGCTCAGAGAGTTGAGAAGCGACCGTATTAGACACTTAATGTTTATTTTTTAACTGTCCTGCTTAATTTCGGGCACCTTTGGCTGGTCGTGTATGTTTGGGGTCCTTCATCCGATCGTTGTCCTTCTTCCTTATCTGTCCATCGGAACTGGCCATCCAAGCAGCCGTCTAAATAAGACGGTGTTTTCAGACAACCGCGAGTGACTTACGAGCTAAGAGTGACTCTGATGTGTCGACGCGAAAGCAAATTCAGCTGCAATAGCTTACCATCTTCCATCAACAAGGTTTTAAACTGTGCATCATAATTCTATTAACTGCCAAGTTTTAATGGTCATACAGAATCCTGATGACAGTCAAGGCCGTGGCGAATGTTTCCAGGACAGGCGACGTTCTCATCTTATCTATTATGAACTACGACTGGCTTCTGTGCCCCTCGAGTGATTGCATCCCACTTGAACCTTGGTTAGTTCGCGTTTACCGTGCATGTTTGAGGAACTCAGATAACTCCCAACGCCGCGATGACGAAATGCATGTCGCTCTGTGAAGACAAGCTAGTTGCTCATGTAAAAACTGCGGAGGATTGTGGCGAAGGGTAGTAGCCATTTTTCTATGCTGTTGGCCATTGTAATTGACAAATTCACGATCATTCATATTGACCCAACTGTGAAAAACTCGGCGCCTCGGTGGGATTCGAACCCACACAGTAAGGGGAAGGCTCTAGTACAGCCAACGCTCTAACCACTTGATCTGGGAGGCCCCGCCGGACGACGCGAGTTTAATCGCATTTGAATTAGGTTACCCGCCCAACCTACTGCAACGTCTGGAATCCACCAAATCTGATACAGTAAGTTGGCTGCCCCTAGCAGGATTTCCTAATTAATTCACCTAGAATCCACCAGATGACTACCAGGCTCACGAAATTCACGATCAGTCAACTTTAGCCAGTAAGTCAGATGAAAAGCCAAAAAATGGAAGAAATTAAAACTCTTGATAGCCCATTGCGTGGACAAATAAGATCGGAATAGTTAGGGCAGCCCAAGAGGCTGCTGATGAGGGGGATACATAACTTGGGGCAAGATCTTACTTCTTATCCGTACCTGTTAGGGCCAGGCTTAGGAGTCAAGGATTAGCGTTAGGAGTTACGGGTTAGGGTTAGATGTTAGGGGTTAAGGAGAGGGGTTGGGGTTAGGGGTTAGTGGATAGGGTTAGGGTGGCTATGAGTTAGGCTGGGATTTGTCTACTGTAGGTTCGGCTACTAAATAAAATCCGACCCGAGTTTTTTAACTCGGTTTGACGTAGTTATAGTACCGCCTGGGAAACATCGCATCAACGCCAATCTGTGTTCATGGGACGAGTATTTAGACTCTGACAAGGATTCTCCCGATTCACACCAGTGGTTGGGATAAATTCCGTCTAACCTACGACAACCTAACAGTTTTTGTAAAGACTTCAACCCTCCATGGTAGGCAGTATACCGAATGATCTGGAACGTCAGACGGATATTAGACCTCCCCGCGGGTTCGTCCGACTCCTCCAGACACCTACATAAACGCTGAAGGAATATGAAATTCTATTATACAGAGGAACGGTTTGGTTCAACCAACAGACCACCTTGGCGGATGAGCAGTCGGAAGAGCCTTGAAGACCCTTGGACGGACCCAACTACTTCACTAATTGGTGGTGCTCGCATGTGGCCAACCCCAGTGCAGAAGTGCCCGTAAACAAAACTGAGCATGCCATGAGGGCAGTAAATCCACCTCTATCTTCGCTCCCCCCCAGCGCTGTGCTACAATCCCCGGCCCTGATGTCCAGTCACGTTAACAATGGATTACAACGCTCGCGGCTTTTTTCAACGGAGTAACTGTGTCAGGCTGGCAGAGAATTTGAGCCGCATGCTAGGTCCTAGTACACCACAGTGTTTGGGCGAAGAAAAAGCGTCCTGAAATACTTCAAGGTCGTTAAAGGGCCAAAAGCAGCAGATATAATCATGCGGAAATGGGAATAAATGGATTTGGAGGTAATCAGCCAGTTGAGTAATAATTCCCAAGTAACTCGACTTGCCTAGAACGCCTTATTAAAGCTCGTTAGGCCGAAAATGAAGGTTTGAGTATCCACATACATAGAAGTTGTCCCTGCTCCTGTTGTTTTTCGTGGCTAAGACTCCTTTGTACACGCGACGGAAGTGCTTTATCCGATTGGCTGATGGGGCCTCGCAAACAAAGGAGGGGTATATGCGGCGTTGCGTCCTAAGGAAAACTTTTAAGTAGGACGCGCAAGTGAAGTTTGCACTGTCCTTGTCCGAAAAATATTCTAGCACTTTGCAACTCTTTTTACTTTTATTCTCCTACCGCCATTAATGAGATCTCCGCTGGTTTATCCATGAAAACTGTCTTAACTGGCCAGAAAAATTGTGCAGTGCGCACGTTTCTTCGCAATTACGTAGACATCAACGGATGGAAGATGAAATAGTCACAAGCTCGTAAAATCTGACGGGGTTTATGAACGAAGAGGGTGAAACATTCGCGCTTAACCAGAGTACCAAAAGCCTATTGCGAATGGAGCTAGCGTCTTATCTACTGCTCTGCTAAGGACTTCCTCGGAACTGGTCGTCGCCCAAACGTCAGCAAATTGTTTGGTTTCCTCCGGGCGTTCACGCTCAAGTGACCGGTAGGTACCACTCCGCAATGAAAGTGCCTCGTAGACATGTGACGGCCTCTCCGCAAACACAGGTGCTAGCTAAAAGCCCAGACACGCGTGTCTCACCGATCTTGTGCCGCTGTCTGACGCAGCTGCGAGGGATTCGGCTCTTCAGTGGGTCCCCCGCGTTCCTCGTGTGCGTTTTCTGGTATATGAACTCCAGATCAAAGAGTTTCGGGCGAAGACTGAAAAGTACACGAAGACTCTATAATGATTCTCACATTCAGCCTAATGGTATACTTTTGGGGACTTTCTGGTGCGCAACACCCTTTGCTTCATTGTTTCGAGGAGCCTCAACTAGGTTTCCCCTGGTTTCACTGTTGCGTCGAATAAAAATGACTTTCAGAGTCCATTCATTTTAGTACCGGTCAGGTTCCCCTCAACCCTTATTGCGTCGAAAACAAAGATCTCACGTTTGCTAAGGAAGTACTTTTAAGGGGCTGGCAAATAAAATCTAGTATGACTCTAACACACTCATTTTCCTTAGCAGCGCTCCCGACTGACAAAAGGAAAGCATCACCGATCTGTCCGTCGTTTTGTTTCGAACTTGAAGACATCGGCGTCCCAGTGTGGTTTATCGTTAAGTTCCGGCTGAACTATTGCTCAGACTGTGTAGTCATACATTTCCAACTCCTGACAGGCAAATTTTGACGAAAAACGCTTCAGATTACTTTGAATACCTCTTAGATATTCTATTTGGGGAGAAAGAGAGAGTGGGAATATGCTGCCAAAATTAAAGTCAGAACCACGTTTCCTGAACTTATCCCCGTATATCTTACCAAATGATTGATTCAACAATGTTCTGACTTGCTTCGCACGCTGTCAATCGTGCACCGGAGTAACTTATTCTATCTGTCTTCCTCTTATCCTCCTTCCATCCCTTTGGCGTTGGTATTGACGCGGCGTGGCCCCTGGTTTACCCATGTTCACAGTTGATGGAATTATTTACAGCTATACACGTCCGCTGAATCAGGATAAATGGAGGGTTCCGAGCCAGTACATTGCAGGTTTGAACAGATCATCACCAACTGCATTCAGGTCAAAACCTTAATTTTCCCCATTTCGATGTCGAGAATTTTCAAAAATGGGATTACAGTTCCCCTGTATCCGTTAGTGCATGCTATCGATAACTCACTGCTCACCGGCACTCAGCCGCCTGTGTGATCTCTGGTTCGGTGATTCAAACAAGCATCACCCCTCCTATTCCGAACAGCACTCAAGTCAGATTAACATTTTCAAATGCAATGCCTAGCATCCTCAAATACACTGAATTATGACCCATGCTCCCCTATGACGTGAATGATAGTACTGGCGTTAAAAAATTTCATCTGTTCTCCGTCCCCGTTAGCATTTTCCTCCTTCTGTTTTTTTCTTCTCTGTCTTTTCGTATTTCGAATACTGTGAATCTATTTGGCTGGAGTTTATATCCTGACCACAATCGGTGAACTCCTAGTTTGCAACCAAATTAGTTTGACTCGCCAATTTCTGCACTGTTAATGATTACCTCCGATTTGAACCACGGGGTCGTACTGCAATTCCTCGCAAGTACATGATTTCCGATTTTCTGGCATACAGTCTTTCCACTTAGTCAGAAAATTCAGCTTCTCGCCACATGCAAGCATGACAATAAAAAAGCCCCGTTTCTGTTGAAAACTGTTCTCTTTTAAAAATCTGGGCCAATGAATTCTGGGAAACTAGGCCACTCTGGCTGTACTTCCCCCGTGAATCACGCCATCTCAAGCGTGCCAAGGAAAGCTAATGGCCGACTTCTCTTCGGCGTGGTCGAGCACCCAAAGGGCGATGCTTTCTGTGAATTATTGAGGAACACCAACAGCTCCCAATGCGAGACAAAAAAAACATTACCGGTCAGAGTCTACTACAATGTGTTTCGCAGAGCTATAAGATGGCACTGTAGGTGCCTGCTTAAGGAGTGAATTGTTAATTTACATGCTGCCACTATTACGGCTTTCGAAGAACATTCTCTGTCAATAGTACCAGCGATCGTTTTTTGCGCATTGTGTATTCAAACAGTTCACTACAGAAACATTTGGGACTTTGAGACCCTCTGGCTGTTGCATGACCTCTACCAATGAGAACTGGGAGTACGGTTAAACATATTTAATACTATCTATAGGAACTCTATTAAGCACTTTAATTTCCTCAAAAATCTATCTGCTAATCAAGTTGAGTCAGAGGACTAATGTGAAGGTTTGAGTTGAAATATTTCAGCCTCACCGGAATAACCGCGTAATGTTCACAATCTGCCAAATTTCAGTCGGCAATATATAAATATTGATTGGGTCTTTATGCTGCTTTTAGTGAGAATCCACGCTAGTAATTTGGTGAGTCACTCAAAATATGTGTTCGCTACTAACTACCCTTTAGCAGTTTCCGAATATTACTTGGTTGTTTTGCAAAATTTTGCCGAATTCACTTCAAATACTCATGCCAAATGAAGGCGAAATTTCGAGTTCCAGGTGTATGCATAAGTGAAGAAGAAGAGTCGAGCACCGGAACACTTCGAACAAAATAGTCGCCCACGCCGAAAACAAAACAGGCCGAGAATTGACTGAAACCTGGGCCTCGGATGAGAACTCGGTCAATCGATTTATCGATCTGGCGTCGGCGTACAGAGCCCTGCGTAGTCACCTCCAGTCTTGCGCCGTCGGTCGATGATCGACCTACATGCCGTATAACTGTCGCTTGTTCTGTTGCTGCTAATATCTGTAACGCTGGACTCCTGCAC
Source organism: Spirometra erinaceieuropaei (assembly GCA_902702965.1). Taxonomy (NCBI): domain Eukaryota; kingdom Metazoa; phylum Platyhelminthes; class Cestoda; order Diphyllobothriidea; family Diphyllobothriidae; genus Spirometra; species Spirometra erinaceieuropaei. The sequence goes on from CACRXP010000074.1 coordinate 704,978, forward strand.
GAGTCAGAAAGATCAGGGCAATAAACGAAGTGTTCCGGTGCTCGACTCTTCTTCACTTATGCCAAATCTCGGACCAAACCTTAAAAGGCTTGTCCCAGTGAATCTACTCCGTGTTCGCACCCGGATTTCTGGGAAAATTAAAAAAACAAACATTGAAAACTAGATTGTGAGCCAGAAATCACACGGGCGACACCGCGGGACCCGCTGATGTGCTGAATCCCTCGTACAGTAGCGAAAATAATCGGTGAAACATGCGTCTAGGTTTTTAGCCAACATACGTGCCGACCCATAGCTGAGCTATGCTTTCTTGCTTGGTGGACTAGCCTGCGTAACGTCCCCCGTCTTAGATGCTCGGAGGCGCCTTGAAATGCGGCTGGAATCTGAGAGGTTGCATTTAGTGATCGTTGAAACGCGCGAAACAATGATTATAATACTTCAAAAAGAATACATTACTCAGATGGGGTTACAGCAACATTTAGCGGGAAGCCTATTTGTAAGCGCTTTCTTCCTCCATGATGACCTGGTGGTGTTGGAATTAGTGTCTTTTTAGTCACTCCCGCTAATGTTACTGAGACACACCCTGCTGCTTAAGTAGTTTGTATTTGTTGGGCGAATTTCGTCGGGCACGGGAATAAGTACCTTCTCCTTGGAATTTAAGGCAAAGGCACTTATACTACTGAAGGATTTTATTCGCGCGTCCTACCAAGCAATTTTTGTGTCCGTATCCAGTCGCCCATATTGTGTAGTGTCATATGGCATCATTAGTGATGAGGCATTCGAGACGTTCTCGTCAACGTCGGTGACCGGGTCGTATGTGGCACGCGTAGATGGGCTGTTTATTTTGCTAGCCACTGCCCCCGAACCCCCCTCCCGTTACACAGACACCACCCTGCCATCGAGATAGGCTGGGCTCGAAAAGATATAGTGCGATAGATGCTGTGAAAGTCTGCCTTGTTATAGGCCAATTCAGACGCAAATCGCCGTCGCCGCGTCAGCTCCGTGGGGCACACGATGGACGTCGGCGTTCGTGGTGGCAAAACTGTTCTGCCGTGCGGAAAATCTGCACGGAAAAGTTCGCTTTCTGTGAGGTATCTCGGAGAAGAGTACAGTGAGTGACCAATCTCATGAAGTGTTAGCCGAAATTCCGAAATGCTTTTCCCATTAGGGAGGACTACTAAGACGGGATCCTAACGTATATTACTTTACGGCATAATCCTGTAGTATGTCGGACTTGACAGGATGTCTGCTTTTGAATACACGGGGTTTCAATCTTTTGTAGAAGCCGTACTCGGTTAAAAAAATTATTACTTAAGTAGCATGCATTTTGCCCATTGATTTTCGACGGTCTTGCAAATACAAATATATTTTACAAAAAAACATGAACAATATATGCTTTCTTTCACTTGTTTGATAGAAAATTACGTCGTCTTCATATTGTGTACTCGAAGAAGGAATATAATTTAGTTTTTGGAAAGTTTCTAATTATGGGTTTTTTTAGACCGTGCAATGTCCATTCATTCAACATCTTACCTCTCCGTTTACCACTGCTTCTCATGAAATGTACAACATAGTCCGCGTCCATTGCAAAATTTTATGGACTCTGTATGGTATCTCTTTAAGAGGATAGCAGAATATATGATTTCCCTTACGCGGAACGCATGCACCTTGTAGACTGAAACCATCGAACGCTAACGCAACAGCTAATCAGGCTCCAAATTATTCGAAAATAAGAATTTTTTTTCAAAGCCTACCTATACCCTTTCTTCGAGTAAACAGTATGCAAATGACGCAATTCTTTATTAAACGACTGAAAGCAAACATATTTTTATCGGTATTTTTTTATAAAATTTGTTGGAATTTGCGAGATCATCGAAAATCGATGTGAAAAAGTTATGCCATTTATGTAGCTATTTTTACCGGGTGCGGTTTCTACAGGAGCTCAAAAAGAAGTGTTTTCAAAATCGGGCATCCCGCCAAGTCCGAAATATTATAGTATTATGCCGCAAGGTGATATGTATTAGGAACCCCGCTAAGTAATTTTTCCTAATCGGAAACGTATTTCTGAATTTCGGCTAATATTTCATGAGATCGGTCACTCACTGTACGTATTTTTTAAATTTTATATTTCGAGTAATGAGGCGTTTTGATACTAGCATGACGTTTTAGGTAGCTTGCTGTACTCAAGTTAAAACAGTACTCCTTAAAAATGTGCGCAAACTAGCAAATTTCTTCAGCGATTATCACAGAGGACCAACAGACGACATATGGGAGTTAAAAAAATGTTTTCATGAAAAATATACCGCGTGAGGCCCGAAAACCATGAGAACTGGTGAGTAAGTTGACAGCGTTTTAAATAAATTGGCATACCTAGGTAACTTTTTAAAAACGTTAAATTTTTCCCATCTCTAACGCGGTGAATTTTTCTGCACGATTTTTGTAAAATACGAACCCCAATGGAAAAAATACATGCGTTGTTTTCACGCTGTAGGGGTCTAAATGATGTAGTTCGCTAAGGATATGCTTTTGCAAAAGCCAGCACATCATTCCCCATTGACAACCCCATTTAACTGATTTTTTTGTCCTCGGGCATAATTTAACATTTTAGTCATTTGTCGTCTTAAATCTTGCGCCTACCGAAAATTCGTTTTCTCTTTTTAAAATCGTTTGAGCAGGGCTTTGTTTTGCCAAAGTGCTTTTAGAGACACGTATTTTTTGCAGAAAAATTTTAAACTTTCCGCAAAAAAACGTTGAACGTCCATTAGTTTTTTCGCAAGTGATTCTCCGAGGGAGTAAACCGGAAATAAAATCTGCTAAGAAAAAGCGCGATTTCATCTGTTACCGGATGTTCGGGAGTCTTCCGTAGGCTTTGCCAAATAAATGTGACTTTTCTGTAAACAGTTCTTGTAGTTGCCAAACTTTTGACCGATTTTTACGTCCGGTTCGTTCCTCCTATAGACAAATTCTAATTCAAAATATGCAATTAATCCCATGGGAATCAACCTATCGGTCCTCTCCCGAAAAAATACGATTTCTGTTCTCGCTGCCGGGGTTGCGTCGTTTTCAGGCTTTGGTAAACGCGCCTTGTTAATGCCGTTTTCACCGCAGGTCCGAGAGCCTCGAAATCCGGCGAACAGTAAGTGTCCTAACTCGTGAAATGTTAACCGAAATTCGGAAATGCGTTTTCGTTTCGAAAGGATTACTTGAAACGGGTTGTAAAATTAACCATTATACAGCACAATTCAATAATAATTCAGTTATCTCGGGAGGCCGGCTGTCGAACAAACATCTTTCTGGCCGCATGCAATAACCACACTCTGCAAAAAGTGACTACTTAAGTAGAACGGGCTTTGCTCATTGATTTTCTTTACCATTAAAAATTCAATTATATTTCATAGAAGCATGCATAAAAATATTCATTTTTTCGTTCATTCGGTACAAAATTACGTCTTCTTTCAATTTCGTACTTGAAGGAAGGACATAATTCGGTTTTAAAAAAGTTTCTGATTTTGAGATTTTTTAATACCGTGAAATGCCCGTTCATAAAGCATCGTATCTCCGCATTTACCAATGTGGCGTGTAAAGGTTACAGTATAGCTCAAATCCACTGCTAAATTTTATAAGCCCCATATGGTGTCCTCTTAATAATGTATAGAAATGTATGATTTTCTGTACACGAAAAAATATACGGCTTGTAGTTTGGAAACCCTGAATGCAAGTGTAACGTCAGGTCGTGTTCAAAACTATTCGGGAATTGGAAAAGTTTTTGAAAACCGAATTATACCCTTACTTTGAGTATTAAATTGGAAGAAGACGTAATTCTCTACCAAACCAGCAGACGAATGAATATTTATTTGCATGCATTCCATGAAATATAATTGAATTTTTAAGTGTAACGAAAAACAATGAGCAAAGCCCGTGCTACTTAAGTAGTCATTTTTTCACAGAGTGTGGTTTTTGTATGCGGCCGGAAAGGAGTTTGTTCGACGGCCGGCATCCCCAGGTAACTGAATTTACAACCCTTTTCAAGCAATCTTTTCGAAACTAAAACGCATTTCCGAGTTTCGGTTAACATTTCATGAGGTAGCACAGCTACTGTATCTCTCATCGCAAACGCCGATGGCCATCACTTACGGGGGAGCAACGATTGCTTGCACATGCATCACAGCGGACTCTCGCAACATCTACTTCACCGCCCCCCCCCTTCTTCCTCGCCAGTCGTAGTAAGGCTACGCCAGGACGACTGGTCACCGATGAGCGTGTCGGGGTTGACCACTTGAAAGTCCCAAAATCAGACGGCAGGAACACGAGTGGGGAAGCCTTTATTGGGACAGAGAACATATATACAGTACCTGTGCTAACTCATGAAATGTCACGAATTAACACAGGCTAACGCCTTTAACGCAAAATCGGTAAACACTACGGCTCCCAAAGTCTAATAGCGGAAAATAAACGATGTGCCAAATAAATAAAGCAAAGTTTGGTTAAGAAAATATTATTTACTGAGACAAAAATAAATAATTTTCGACAAAAGTCACATTTTCGAGAAACGCCTATATTACAACCAAGTTAATAAAGGCTACGTATGAGGAAGTATAAAGGAGGAGGGCGCATAAAAGGTCAAAAATAATTAAGGACAGAAACAGATACA
>CACRXP010000074.1:709898-730331 GCA_902702965.1 Spirometra erinaceieuropaei
ATTTTTTCTTTTTGTTCGAAAGTTTATCAAAAAATTTCGTCCTTTTATTAATCTTCTTAAACAGATTAATAAGGTTACACAAAGAATTTCCATCCGAAAGCTTTAATAGCGTAGGAAACTGCTTGAATATCAGGAATCCTCTGATTTCGCCTTTATCCGGCCCGTTTTCTATTTAATATACAGATCCGTATCAAACTTTCCTTCAGAAAACGGTCTTTTCGTCCTTATTTCAACCAAATAAACACAAATAACGACACCAAAAATACACTACATTGTCCACTATAATTTTGACCTCGGCATTTCATGAGTTAGCACAGGTACTGTACGGCACTGTAGGCAGTTGCAGCTAGAGTTCTCACCAACCAAGTGTGCGAGTGTCCCCGTGGAGAGTCCTTGTCCCCAGCGCGTGTGTGCGCCTTTGCTCTGCCCCAGCTGTGTCCGCTTGCAGCCAGTCGGTGAATGAACCATGCTGATTGGCTGGCGTAAAGTCTCGGGCGGCTCCAGCCTTGAATTGACCGGGAGCGTGGGGCGGACATAAGGGCGCGAGTAAACGGTCACGTTGACAATCACGAGAGCAGCTTGCCACAGTATCCCCGGGGGGATATACCAAGGGCGGAGTGAGCGACGCCGGTGTAATTTGTTCATGCCTAAAAAAACTTGAGCGATCAAGCTCTCGGGGAATCGAGCATGACGTATGCTGCGTGTGTGGTATACGCAGGGGGGAGACGAGAGAAGAGGGATCTTGTCCCGTGGTTGGGAGGCTGGAGTTTGATGAGGAAGTACAGCGGACATGGAGGAACAGGGGGCAAACGGGATGGAGAGGTGGATGGCAGGGGAGGCGGAGAAACAGAGGGCGACAAGGCTCATACAAAGGAGGGTCTTCGATAGTAGATTTGAGACTTTCCACGCTCACAACCTCCTCACGAGTTCCTCGTTGAGTGCAGAACGTTCTTGTCCTTCGAGAGACAACTCGGAAGGGTTCTTTATAGGGTAGTTCTCATGACTGGCGGACGCGACCACATCGGAGATAGAATTGAATGCATGTCGCCAAGTCTTTCTCCAGATATGACTTGGAGACCACAAGTTCAGTGGGTGGCATTGCTAGGTCCCCCTTACAGTTCATCCATCGTTACCGACAACGTCCAACGTGTATTCCACAGTAAAGTGAGAGCAGCCACGGTGACTTGTACACGAATTAGTTTATAATGAGAGTAGACTTGCACTGCATCTATCGCACTCTCTCCTCCCCCACCAGGGCCCGGTGTCAAGAAACGGTCAAAAAGACCAAAGGCGGGAGAGGCTGAAGGTGGCTAGTACGGCCAGGCCCGTACCTAGGCATACAAACACACGCCCTGGTCAACAACAAACAATTGACCAGAATTTTTACCTCCAAACTGTTATTTCTTACGTTTAAGTCAATGTAAGACTTACCCCACTCATGATTCCGGCCAATGAAGGTGCGTTAGCTTCCGTGGGGTAAATTTCTTTTTCAATTTGTTCGTTTTTTTCCGTTTAGGATGACATGCGTCAGCTTATAACAACCATCCAACAAACTACTCTGGCGACCGAGGATGGTGCATTTGTAGCTCTCTGGATATTAACGCTGTAAGTGCGCTTTTTCTGGTTTGTATTTTGATATGTTGTGTCTGTTGTAATTAAGTAGGCTTAGGTATTTTTTACCCTCAAAAGCCATCTCCCAACTCTCGTTTACTTTAGGTCTAAGTTTAGGTTGTGTTTCGTTTGATTTGATCATTCGAGTTCTTGTATTCGCCCGTGGAAGCCTCGCGTGTTTATTGTGTCTGTGAACATACAGTACGTGACTTATCTCATGAAATCTGATAACGGAAATTGATACGATAATTTCTGGACGTCTTTAACATTGTATATTTTGTTCGCTCATCCACTTCCTTCAATGAAATGTCCTTTTCTTGTGCAGAACTGGTGTTTACGTACTTATACAAAGTAAAATATCAGTAAATTTTGGCGAAAATGGACGTTGGAATATATTCGTGCAATTTCCTATGCTAATACATGTCCTAGACTCCGGTTGTGCATCTAACCGAGTTTTTCAATGAAAGCATAGTAATTTGCCCGCCAGAATTTTAATAAATAAATTTAGCCGGACTTGAAAAATTACTTTATGTCCAATGTTAACCGTGGTGATCAACCTGCTAACGCAAAGGTTATTTTAAGAAAACCAGAGGTTTCATCGATTACTAAATGTCAAATTAGCAGATCAGTGCGATGTGGTGCCTTAAAGTGCAGTAATAACGCAGATATGGATTCCTTCGTTTAAGTGGGCTGAAACATTTTTGTCGTTTGGAAAATTCTACCTGATGTCACATAAATGACCACCACCGAATAGTCATTTCCAGTTTTGAACATACGTACCAATCTGATGTCACCGGTGAACGTTGTGTTCAACGTGTGTGTACGCTTGTTTCCATTTGGTCGATGAAAATGGCCGAGAAAACGGCTGGCCGAGGAGGGGATGGAAAAACGTGAAATTAAATATGCGTTTGGTGCCTGGGCATGCTTGTTAGCAGTTCTCAGCAACAGTAGATGGAGGGGGCAGTTTGTGCGAACCTCCGTTCAAGTAAGTAAATACGAGGATTAGTTCGGATGATTTTCGTTTAATTGAGTACTGGTCGCCACAGAGGATGAATAAAAAGAGCTTCTTCCGGTTTCGCCACTACAATAACGCCTTAGTTGTACGATTAGGAGCGTCTACCTAAAGTCTTTGCAGATCTGGCTTTTGGGCCTCAAAGAAGCTACCCGCCAAGTTCATCCCACATAATACCGGCATGTCAGCTCACAGGGCCTTAAAGGCGATTTCCTCCATCGCTGCTACCGGAAGTGGTCAGCTTCAGCCATCGCCAAACTCACCTCTTCTTGGACTTAGTTATTTTCGCTGGTCCGGCAAAAAATGTCAAGTCGTAGAGAGCCCTTTTTGCGGTTTCATGCGGTGTCTTGATAGCTGGATTATTTGGGTCAAAGGTTATATGAAGGACGTTGAACTGCCGGTCGAAAAGCCTGGAGAGGTTGGTGAAATCCACTTTTGTTATGCGAGGATTCCGGATTTCCTGTTGCGTCCATCCGGCGAGATTTCGGAAGTGAACCAGCATAGGAAGGAAAAATTAATCTTATTATAGCCTTTTTAAGTGTCGTGCACTCTCCGGTTAAATTTAGTTTGCGATTATGCGAAAGCCCGGTCAAAATGACTGATAGGGAGGCACCATGAGAACGTATGCACTGTTGCGCATTGGGATCCAAAATTTCGTTAACGTGATTGTAAGGCCATCGCATGCCTGATGATTGGCTGACAATGATACAGTCAGCGCTGGGCAGGAATTTGTATCTGACACTAGATCTTAGCAAATAGTTGTTTTCCTGCTCATAGCAGCATGAATGGTTGACGGAGTCGCATCATCAGAGTTAGTAACTAGCATTGAGATCTATACAAGAATGATCACGACGGTAATGTTAGTGACAGCGATTGATCTGATCGCCGTGGGCCCCCTTTAAAGATTCTTGTTTCGAAGAAATCAATTCAGGCAAACGTACGCTCTCGATTAGTCATCATCAGATCCGTACAGTAATATGAGGGAGGGTTGCGGAGCAAAAGTTCAAACAACCACCAAACAGTAAATGTGGGGGGGGGGGGGTTGAGGGCGTTCAGAGGTCAAGGGATGTAGTCTACTTCTGCCAGGGGCGTAGGAAGGAGCAGGGAAGGGGAGGGGGAAAGCGTCTGACAAGTAACTATGTCTCCGTTCCGTCGCTGTAGCACGATACGGCAGGAGGTATGAACACATGCGCCGGGTTCATCTTTGGCCAGGGTAGCCCTAGGGTCTGCATAGACGTTTTTACGAGCGCAAGGTTGGCCAGTCGTTTTACCGCGGCCTCTTCGGTCGTAAGCATCCGCTGACGCAGGAACTTAGAGTGTTCTTCCTTTGGCTTGCGTGTCAACTGACAGTAGGGTAGGGAAGGGCGTTAATCAATCAGGTTAGGGGGCGTGATCGTCTCGTTAGGCCTTGAGACTCGGTCTAGGGCCCTCGAAGACAGTTGAATAGCGACCAGCAATACATGCGAGGATTGCGCGCCAGCAAAGACAAGGGGTGGTCATTTCAAGTCTTATTAACCGTAGCTATCCTGTAACACCCAGTTCTAGGTCTGAGTGACCTAGGATTTTAACCCAGGTTCTTTGGTCGGATATCCACCTGACGACAGCTTGACCGTCAGGACCGACGGCGTCCACCGTGTGCTCCGTTGCAAGGCGAGAAAAGGGGCAGTACTTTGCGCGTGACTTGATTTATAGTGGTAGTAGACTTGCTCAACATTCACCGCACTCTCCTCTCCTCCTCCACCTGGGCCCAGTGCCATGACAGAGTCAAGAAGACCGAAGGCGGGAGAAGGTGCAGCTGGTTGATGCAACATAAACCGCATCTAGGCGTACCGCCACACCTCCTGACCCACAATAAACGCCGATCAGGATTTTAGACTGCAACGCAAGTGGCAGGGGGCGCAAGTGGCGCGACGTGAGCCTGCGACCGGGCGTGCCACCGCACCCAAATTCGTTATGGAGTGCGCGCATTCCCGGTAACGCCCACCGGACTCCGATGTAGTCCCCGTGTTGGTCCAGTGCGTCTACCGCGTGACCCGTTTTGGGATACGTCTACCCGACAGACACAGCATCACTGTCAGTGGGCACGGTATGACCTAGGTGCCCTGTCGTTGAGCTTTGGACAGGCTGATCTTGCTCAAGCTAATTCGGTTTTGCCTTGAAGCTGCAGTCTGCAGTCCTCGCAGGCAAGCACAAAACGACAAGCAATCCGCAATGCACAAAGTGCAGAGTATCGCCATTTACAGGCCTAGGTGGTAGGGAGTTTCACTTAGAAGACGAAAATGCGATCACTGGAACAGGAAATTTATTGGCCTGACGTTTCGGTTTCTCACTCGAATCCATCATCAGAGACTTTCGCAGATAAATGTCTCTGATGATGGATTCGAGTGAGAATCCGAAACGTCAGACCAATAAATTTCTCGTTCCAATGATCGCATCTCCGTCTTCTGAACTGCAACCTGGAACTCGCCTGTTCGCTGCTATCAATTTCACTTAGATTCCATATGAGAACAAATTAAATCCAGGTTAGACTATCTACGCCTCCTCGCCTAGAGTCAGAAGAGAGCTGACTAGCAACCAGTCCATGTCCACCCGTCTTTTTCCGTGCCCAGCCTGCATGGCCAACTGCGCCGCCTACCTTGTGGCCCTAACTATCTGGCATTTCACCTGCCGCTGCCGGTAAACCTTGCCAACACAGTTTGCGTACTGTTCTGCTGTTCACAGCCCCATCCCCAATGCAGTCTCTAATGTGGGTTCAATTTTCCTCTGCAGGATCGACCACTGGAACAATGAGCACGAACGCATAATCGTCTTGACTGAACGCAGCTTCTACATCATCAAGTATGACTTTCTGCACGGAAATATTCGGGAGAGCCGACGGGTTGGCCTTGGTCAGCTCGTCTCCGTGACCACAGGACCTCTGGTTTTCCCCACGAAATCTCTAATGCCGTGAGTTGACTGCCAGTCTGATCCCCCACACCTCAGTTTACCACCAGATTCCCTGGCTACCAATCGGTCGTCGTTGAAAGTAAATGCTCGAGTGTGTGTGGAAAGGGCTTGGGGTGAAGTATGCGAACCCCTCACAAAAAACGAGCGCACTCAGACTGCAACTGCATAAAAATTTGTAGTACAACAACTCGAACTACTCAGCGAAAATAAGTAGCAGCAGTGCAAGCGTATCTTGTAATAGGGGGTCTTATATCCCACTTTTATTAAAAGAGACTCGATCTTTGGAATACAAGCTTGTTTGCTGAGGACTGATCGTTGATAACTGAAATACTCCTTCAGAACGCAGAAAACATGATGATTGTCAGTTCATGCGAAGATTGTCGATGTGGATGTCGATCGTAAATGTTCGTGAGTCACAATAGGCATGGTTGGCTGGCCACTTTCGCATGGTTGGTCAGTGAGTGGAAGGATCCAGAATTTACCCGACGTGGTCGCCATGTCGCGGCATGCCTTTTATTTGGCAGGCAATAAGAAAATACCTGACTGTCAGGAATTTCTACGGGCATTGGTGCCCAAGAGCTAATTATTTTCTGGCCATAACAGAGGGGTCGATTGTCGTATCTCATCATCAGAGTAAGTAATTGACATTGACAACTGTGGGACAGTGTTCCTTAGTACAGACCCACGGCGCGCTGTTAATCGGAGCCTCTGTCCTGTGGATAAACACGCCGCCCAGACATGGTTATTTAGTCATACAGTGGGTGGGCTGCCTCATGAAATGTGAACTGAAATTCCCAAATGCGTTTTCGTTTCCAAAAGGTTAATTAAGTAGGGTTGTAAAACTAATCATCAGGCAGCGTAATTCCGTAAAAATTCTTTTACCTCAGGATGTCCGTTTTCGAACGAACTTCCGTCCAGCCGCATACACAAACTATTCTTTGCAAAAAATGACTACTTAAGTAGCATGCATTTTTCTCTTTGATTTTCGATGTCCCTAAAAGTCCAATTATATTTCATGGAAAACATACACAAAAATATCCATTCTTTCGCTCATTCGGTAGAAAATTACGTCTTCTTTCAATTTTGTACTTGAAGAAAGGACATAATTCGGTTTTAAAAAAGTTTCTAATTGTGAGACTTTTTAATACCGTGAAATGGCCGTTCACAAAGCGTCACGTCTCTGCATTTACCAATGTGGCTTGTAAAATTAACAATATGGATCAAATTAAATGTTAAATTTTATGAACCCCATATGGTCTCCTCTTAATACCGTAGAGAAATTTTTGGTTTTCCGTACGCGGAAAATACATGGCTTGTAGTTTGGAAACCCTGAATGCAAGTTTGACGGCAGAGTGGGTTCAAAATTATTCGGGAATAGGAAACGTCCTTTAAAACCAAATAATACCCTTCTTTCGAGTATAAAATTGGAAGAAGGCGTAATTGTCTACCGAATGAGCCAAAGAATGGATATTTTCAAGCATGTTTTCCATGAAATATACAGTACCTGTGCTAACTCATGAAATGCCGAGGTCAAAATTATAGTGGACAATGTAGTGTATTTTTGGTGTCGTTATTTGTGTTTATTTAGTTGAAATAACGACGAAAAGACCGTTTTCTGAAGGAAAGTTTGATACGGATCTGTATATTAAATAGAAAACGGGCCGGATTAAGGTGAAATCGGAGGATTCCTGATATTCAAGCAGTTTCCTACGCTATTAAAGCTTTCGGATGGAAATTCTTTGTGTAACCTTATTAATCTGTTTAATAAATTGGATTTCATACTCAATAATTACATTTTACAATCCACCATAGATAACCTTGTCATGTCTATGTCGGACAGACTTTCTGCTGTTATTAATTCGAATGGACAATCTACAAAGTACTAATTTTTTGTATCTGTTTCTGTCCTTAATTATTTTTGACCTTTTATGCGCCCTCCTCCTTTATACGTCCTCATACGTAGCCTTTATTAACTTGGTTGTAATATAGGCGTTTCTCGAAAATGTGACTTTTGTCGAAAATTATTTATTTTTATCGCAGTAAATAATATTTTCTTAACCAAACTTTGCTTTATTTCTTTGGCACATCGTTTATTTTCCGCTATCAGACTTTGGGAGCCGTAGTGTTTACCGATTTTGCGTTAAAGGCGTTAACCTGTGTTAATTCGTGACATTTCATGAGTTAGCACAGGTACTGTAATTAGACATTTAGGGGCATCGAAAATCAATGAGAAAATGCATGCTACATACGTAGTCATTCTTTACAGAGTATAGTTTTTGCATGCATCCGGAAGGAAGTTAACTCGAAAGCCGGCATCCTGAGGTGACTGAATTATTGTAGAATTATTCTGCAAATTGATTAGCTTTACAACCCTGCCTAATTGATCTTTTCGAAACGAAAACGCATTTCGCAATTTCGGTTGACATTTCATGAGTTAGCCCACCTACTGTACATGCATTGGAGAACGCAAAACACGAATTTGAGCAGGCGTCTTACTCACTGGTTCTACTACTTGATGGATCCTGAATATTTTTCCTGGAGTACTGCTTTCCAGTTCATGAGCTACAACAGAGCCGTAGGTCGTGGGAGATTTATACGGGTTATGATACGTCAGGTAACCCTAAATAGCGCTTACTGCAGTAAAATCCAAATTTTATGCACCTCAGATGTGGGGGGAGAAATAAATGTTTGCCTAGTCACCAATAATAGTGGAAATGTTTTACGAACTCCTTACTGAAGGTGTAACAATGTTACTATTTAGGCACTTCAACCAAGACATTTTCCACACTCCTATAGTCACCGCGTACTCAGCCACACTCTTTTAATGAAGTCGCCATTAGGGTGCCGAACCTGTCATTTTTAAGCCCCACTAATGGGTGCTGTCTGCGCACATTCAGTGTTAATTAATTTTGAACATCTCGCGCCTTCCAAAGCCTCTCATTTTTTCAAAAAATGCAAATTTTTACTGAAGTCCGTCCCCCCAGCAAGCAACAGTAAAACCTCACTTTTCAAGCCACCATTGAGACTAATTTTTCTACTGTAAAGTTGAAAATAAGACCACTTGAAGGACCTTTTTTGGGACTGAAGGACACCATAACTGTTGGAGCATATTTTATTGGCATTCGCTTGCTACAAACGCCATTGAGCTGACAAGTCCGGCCTGTTTTGAAAACACAATGCGCCGACAGTAGATTGTTTGCACAACCAAAATAAAACCGAAAGAAGTTCTGTGCCCAAGAGCAGCCGCGCATCCTGAAAGTAGGTCGTGTCTCGTTAGTGGAGCATACTTCTCGCGTACAACGGTGGCTGCCGTTCTCTGCCATAGAATTTTAACCCTCCCACGTGCAACCCGCATCGCTTTTTTGATTTTCGGAGAGGTAAACAAAATGCTCAGAATGAACGGCAGTCTGACTTTTGCCTCAACACTTCGTTTTTTGCCTCTGGTTTTGACCTCACCCTAGAGGGCTTCGTTAAAGTCTCCTTCCTTGGAGCTGTAATACCTCTCCGAATTGATCACGGGACAATCTAGTACTTCAAATGAATGAGAACTTAAATATACATAAGGGTTGGTAGAGGGGGCGCCCATCGATCGCGCTACGGACTTCGTTCGTCCCGTGGTGCCTTGGGGCTCGCTCTTTCTCTCAGGCCCCGCCAGCAGCCGCTCTTTATAAACTATAGTTGAATTCATATGGACATCGAAAATCCATGGGAAAATAGTGCTATTTAAGTCGCTATTGTTACCGAAGGCGGCTTTCGCAGACGGTGGGATAGGGACTCATTCAAAAGCCGACACCCTGACATGGCTGAAATATCAAGGGATTATGTACAAACACTAATCAATATTATAACTCCATTTATGTGAGTAATCCTTCTCAATCTAAAACATATTTTGAAAAAATACCGACCAATATTTCAGGAGTTTCATGAATTCCTGCGCTTGCTGTAGGCACTCTGTAAACGCATCTGAATAATCTTACCCATCTCAAGTCACACTGAAAATTACCAAGGAAAATTTTAGAAGCTAAATGGCAACCAAAAGTGCGCGCTGTGAAGGGTTCCAAAGGATATCTCGAGGTTCCAGTTATGCAAATGTTTACTTGAACGTTTTGGTATATTTCGAATATTCCAAATATAGCTTGTAGTTAGAGGCGTGTCATAGTGAGCCATCCCTCAAATCAATTTAAAGAATTACAACATCGCAGTCGTCTTAATAATTGGAAAACTTTTAATCTGGTTGGGTATGGGAATGTATAGTAGTAGAGAGACGCTCGCCCATCGTTTATACGAAGCTCATTCGTCCCGTTTTGCCTTAGGGCTCTTTCTCTCGAGCCCAACCAGCAGCCTCACAGCGGCGCACGATATAGGCTGAATAGCATTACCGACAAAGACGGGTGAGACTGGAATGGCCATTTCTGGCATATTAGCCGTCATTAGCCGGTCACACCCAACCCCGACTTTTGCAACCCTTGAGGCCCGATCCCGCCACCTGTTGGTTAGTAGTCCAACGCTCCTAAACACTGAGTCAGGAACTCGCTGTCCTGTCGGTTGCGACCGGGAATATACAGTTGTAGAGGGGTGCTGACCGATCGCGGCCAACTGGACAACGAGCCCGTGGCTCAGTAACTAGGGCTTTGGACATCTAACCAAGAGATTGCGGAATAAAGCCCCAGGGGCTGCACGCATCGGAGTTAGGTATGGCTGGGTGACAACGGCTAATAAGCCAGAAGTGGCCATTCCAGTCTCCCTTTTCATTATCGGTAGTACTGTTCTGCACTCATCAACATGTTTCAATTTGTTAAGTTACTGCCTGCATGAGATATTACGGAAAATCACAACCGGACTGAACCACGCCGAATGTTTTTACACGATGTCTTATGCCCACTTTTCGGGAGATTAAGCACTTACAAGCTCAGGCAACATTTATACATTCCCGGCAATCTCCCTTCCAATTCAACTATTTACCTGCAAGTATACAAGACTTACTTGACCGTGCTTTGTGAGAAAGACCATAATTTATGCCCTCTCCCCGCATACAGCTGCTGTTTTCGCCAGTCATGCGAAAACCATGGCAACCGAAGACAACGTCGCAAGATTTGGTAACCTGATTAAAGACCCTGGCCTTGCTTGAAAGACATGTCTCAAACATGTCTTTCAAGTGAAGGAAGACAGGGAGTCATGCAGAATTAAATGGCGCCGTACATTAGGTGACCTCTTGTTCAGCTGAGGACCAAGGATTTAACAAGAAAACTGCCTAAAAACAGCCAAACGGACTGGGTATATTAGCAGTAGGAGCTGCAAGTTGGACCTGTAGATGTATTTGATGTGAGGTTGTGATTTCAGCCAAAGCACATAAAACGTGCCTGAAGCTGCATAGTATGGAAAATTGGTTATGTGGGAGGGTGTTTGTGGGTTGGGACGGGAAAGGCATAATTTCCGTCACTGACTCCTGTCATAGCTGTCTGAGGTGAATCACTTCATCTAACAGTCCACACAGCCTGGTAGTCATCTGGTGGATTCTAGGTGAATTACTTAGGAAATCCTGCTTGGGCAGTCAACTTACTGTATCAGATTTGGTGGATTCCAGACGTTGCAGTAGGTTGGGCGGGTAAACTCGACCCAATTGTGATTAAACTCGCGTCGCTCGACGGGGCCTCGTAGTTCAGGTGGTTAGAGCGTAGGCTGTACTAAAGCCCTCACCCTACTGTCGTGGGTTCGAATCCCACCGAGGTGCCGATTTTTTCACAGTTGGTTCAATATGAATGAGTTCTGATTTCATCCGTATCGTCGTGGTCACTGAATGTCGCAGGAGTCACACAGTCTTCCCTTAAAATAGGACGATAAACACCACTGCCAGATCTCATAAGCAGCCATTATCCACTGGGCCTTTATAACTGCGCATCCAGGCGCCATACCTTCTGTAATCTATAGCTTCTCTTTCTCGCTGCAAATCCACTCGCAGTTCCGAACAGCATTCCCTCTGGATCTCATTTGACTCGCTTGCGTCAAACCTCTTCGGCATGTTTGTTTGTATCGACTTTCTACATACAGTACATGATCTATCTAATGAAATCTGATAACGGAAACTGATACGATGATTTCTGGACATCTTTAACATTGCACCTTTTGTTCCCTCATCCGCTTCCTTCAATAAAATGTCCTTCTGTTGTGCAGAACTGGTGTTTAAGTAATTATATAAAGTAAAAAATCAGTAAATTTTAGCGAAAATGGATGTTGTAATATATTCGTGCAATTTCCAATGCTAATACATGTCCTAGACTCCGGTTGCACATCTGAGCGAATTTTTTCATTGTAAGGATAGTAACTTACCCGCCAGATTTTTAATAAACAGATTTAGTCGAACTTGATAATTTATTTTATGTCCAAAGCTAATCGTTGTAATCAACTTGCAAACGCAGAGGTTATTTTAAGAAAACCAGAGGTTTTATAAATTCCTAAAAGTCAAATTAGCAGATCGGTGCGATCTGGTGCCCTGTAGAGCAGTAATAACGCAAATAGGGATTCCTTCGTTTATGCGGGCTGAAATTTTTTTGCCGTTTGGAAAATGCTACCCAATGTTACATAAATGACCACCACCGAATGGCCACATCCAGTTCTGAACATTTGAGACACTACTTGTCGTGTAGTTTAGCTTCTGTGCATACCTTATTCAGAAATAGAACGAGCAAGACATTACTAGTTTCAGCAAAATATCAATATTTATATGGGCGCTCTGCCGTGCATTCATAATTGAAGAACGGAGTCTAAAAGCGAACACAAATAGTGGAAATGGTCTCAATGTATAGAGGAAGACATGTTCTTACGTTTACGGTGGAAAAATATTAGTATTCCTTAGGAACGTGAAAGAAACGGCCAAAAGTGTCAAATTTTTACTTGGCCTCACCGTGCAAAGATGCAAATTACACAGATATCAGTAAACGTAGTGCAGTAATAAAGCACTTCTTAAAGAGGTAACTTATTAAGGAAAGTTTTCTTATTGATCGAAGACATATTCGTTGCTGACTTTCGTTGGGGACAGCCATTTTTCTCGAAAATGAAGTTCAGAATCTGTCTTTATGGACGATCGGGTGAAAACACTGAAAATCATGAAATATTCAGCAACATTTCGAGGCCGATCTGAAACTCGACGTAATCCAAAACGAACGAAAAGAGCAAATTAAGTTAGCGGAAGAAAGGTTCTCTATATAAACAAAAAAATGGCATGTTTACGACCACGCCTGTCAGTTCTATTTAAATTTATTGGACACCGATCGACCTGACAGCATGTTACCTTATGTTCCTACGAAGGCCCCGTCGGTGAACTCAAGAAAAATCCAGGTTCTATTGTTGGACCCCCATCTTATTTAACTCAAGCGAGTCAAGGATAACACGAGTCCCTGGAAAACTGTTTTGGAGTCTACACTCAGAATGTTGACAGTTGCCAAACCGTCATATATGAAATCACACTAATTATTAAAGGATATTTAGATGTAAACTTCACTGAAACACTATTATTAGAGGTTATTTTATTTCTACTTTCATAGTTACTAGGTTTTTGATATGCTAATACATCCTATACATCTAAAAACGAAGTTTACTAAATTATAGCCATTTCTGACGTTTTCGGGACATCGCGCTTTTCTAGAAAAAAATCGGCACTTCTAAACAATGCAACACCGCCTTTAATATTTCCTTTATGTTTTTAATTCTTTTAAACGTGTACTTAATTAACAGAGACATTGGACTCATGAAATGGTGTCGGTTTGCGAGCGATTGGCAATCATTCGTACATTTCGACACATTTCATGAGTTAGGTAACGCACTGTAGGCAGTAGCCATTCCTCAATCTTTTCTGGGTTTCTCCAAGTCTGCCGTCGTTGCTGTCTCCTTTTGACCAGACAGGGACTTTTAGTTCAATTCTCACTCCCACCTGAACTGACCTAAGAGTTTTGATTTCCGGATACCTGACATCTGATCACCTAAGCCTATGTCCGTTCCTCGCATCCATCCATTTCGACTGACCTGGCCCGTGTCCTTATAGAACCGCAAGTTTTATAAGCATGCAATTACCGTTCACAGTTGAGTTAGGGGTCACGAAATTCATGACCTTATCTAATTCTGAACATTCTACCACCTTTGTCCTACTCAACATTATCTTGAGAAAAAAGCATTGGTTTTTTAGTAGGATGGAGACTGGAGCACTAGGTGCTTTGAGGCGGACTAAACACTCACCTACAGTAGCTATTCTATCTCATGAAATGCTAATCGAAATTGAGGAATGTGCTTTCGGTTAGAAAGGACTACATGAGCGGGATTGTAAAATTAATTGTCGTTCGGCATAATCTCAGGATATTTCATTCACATCAGGATGCCGTCCGAAAAGTCCTGCTGGTTAAAAATCGACCGTTCGAGTAGTATGCATCTTTGGCGTCTATTTTGGATACCTCTATAAGTTGAAATAGTTTTACAAAAATCATGCACGAAAATATTCATCTGTTAGCGCATTGCGTTTCCACCAAATTATGTGCCTAAAGAAAGGATGTCTTTGGGCTTCAAAAAGCTTTTTCCAATTCCAGAATTATTGTGGATCAGACATGCAGTTACATCTGCTCCTAGGGTTTGCAAACTACATGCTGTATACTATTCCTGTTGGTTTAACCACGTATTTCTCTAAGTTGTCAAGAAGATGTCATACGGGGCTCCTAACATTTTTCAGTGGATTTCCACCATGTTGTATACTTTATAAGCAGAAGTAATAAACGGACAGATACGACGCTGCATAAATGACCTTTCACGGTCTGAAAAATCTAATTATAAACTTTTTAAACCGAAAAATGTCCTTTCTTCGAGTATAATATTCGAAAAAGTATTAATTCGCCGCCATCTTGTTAAGAAATCAAGTCCGGCAAATGTACGTTTTCGATTATTCATCATGAGGCCTGCACAATAATATAATGGGGGGTACAGTGGCAAAAGTTAAACAGCCAATAACAGTCAGTATGGGGGAGAGGGTTGATGGGCGTCCAGATGTCAGGGGTCAGATTCTAGTTCTGTCAGGGAGGGGGAGGGGAGGGGGGAGGTATCTGGCAATTAGCTGTCCCTGTTTCACCGCTGTAACGCGACGTGGCGGGTGTGAACACATATGTCGAGTTTGTCCTTGCCCAGGGAGTCTTAGCGGTTGTACAAATGCTTTATCCGAGCACAAGGTTTGGTTGGCTAACCCTATGGTCACTGCCTCTGCCTTCGCAAGTATCCACTGACGCAGGAACTTGGCGTGTCTCACCGGCATTTTAAAGATTGCTCGGAATGCTTGGTTGGCGTCTACCCAATGGCCGCTGTCAACCAAGATATTTCTGTGCGCTTTTTATAAACTATATTTGAATTCATATGGACATAGAAAATCAATGGGAAAATAATGCTATTTAAGTTTCTATTGTTACTGAGTGCGGCTTTCGTAGACGGTGGGAAAGGGGCTCATTCAAAAGCCGACGTCCTGGCATGTCTGAATCATCATGGGATTATGCTACACACTAATCAATATTATAACTCCATTTACGCGAGTAATCCTTCCCAATCTAAAACATATTTTGGAAAATACCGGCCAATATTTCAGGAGTTTCATGGATCCCTGCGCTGGCGGTAAGTACTCCGTAAACGTATTTGAATAATCTTACCCTCCTCAAGTCACACTGGAAATTACCAAGGCACATTTTAGAAGCTAAATGGCAGCCAAAATTGCGAGCTCTGGAGAGTTTAAAAGGATATCTCGAGGTTCCAGTTATAGAAACATTTACAGTGACCTATCGGTTCTGAGCACGGCTCACTGTCTCCCAGCTACCATGCTCCTGATGGTGGTGGTACTGTCGGCTGCTCGTAGCCTGCTAGTGGGGAAACAAAATCCTCCCGATTAAATCGGCTGCTTTCCCAGCAGGGCGTTCAAGTCTGCCGGCTCACGCAGCGCATTCGTGCAGTATGGACGCGCTGCGTGAGCAACCGCGGAACATTTAATGTGTAAAGAAGTGTAGCAAATGACGGGAAAGGACTGTTTGTACCACACGCACGGCAGATCAGAGCTTACGATAGGCGCAACGGTTCGGAATCGGGAGCATCAAAGGAGATAGGGCGCATGCGATCATTGCGTCCTCTGTTCACGGACTAAAAATACAACCCAAAATCAAATCTGTTTTATGTGTAATTTGGTGAAATCAAAGTAGTAGCGGACGGGGGATGACCTTGAGTACCTCACTTTGATCCGTTTGATAAGGAAATTTATGACGGCAGTGAGGGGAAGGGGGTTGATGATGGGTAATCTGGGGAGTCTTTCCTTCCCCTCTTCTGGAAGAAAGTGGGCAGTCATGGACAGATGGAGAATGGGAGGGTCTTATCATATCACATCTTTGCGGAAATTGACGACGGCAAGAGGGAATCCTGTTGGATGAAGTCAGTTTGGTGTGTTGACAAATGTGACGTTTTCCTAGACCACTTAAGGGACTGCTCTTTTCAAAATATATTTTTTGTATGCAAAATCAAATTACCGAGGAGGACTGGGATAGCCATTTCTGGCCTGCTAACCGTCATCAGCCAGCCATGCCCAACTCCGAAGTATGCAGCTCCTGAGATTCGAACCAGCACTCTATTGGGTTGATGTCCAATGCTCTAACCAATGAGGCACAGGCTCGTTGGCCTATCGGTTGCGTTGGGGTATATACGAGGGTTGAGACGCGCCCACCGATCGCGTTAAGGAAATCACTCCTCGCTCTCCCTGCCTCCCCTGTCTTTCTAGGAAATGCTATTTTGCATACACAGATATATAATCAGGAATGAACGCACGACACAACGGGACGATTATGTCCCATACCGTGCCGGCGAGCGCCTACCTCTACCATAGTTATTTACTCGATTGCAACCGACAAATCAAGGAACCCCTGGCTCAGTTGTTAGTGGCGTTGAGCTTCTAACCAGCAGAGTGTGGGTTCATGCTTCAGGTGTTCCACACTTCGAGGTTGAATATGGCAGACCGACGGCGGTTAAAAGTCCAGAAATGTCCATCTGAGCCCTCCTTGTTCTTGTCAACGATGCCATCCTGCAAGCCGTTGTGCGGCTATCGACGCGACTCCAGACCAAGGCACGAAGGAACGATTATGTCCCCTAGCGCGATCGGTAGGCACCCTCTCTACCATACTTCCTAGAGGTTTTCTAAGACTTCACTCCTCTGTCATGGCATGCAGGGGATGGAAGTAGGGAGTGAACCTTAAACGCAACCGTCTGACAAGCTGGCGGGAAAGGCCAAGGACGTCGGTTTCCATTCGCGCCCGCAACACCTGGCGAACCTCAGATTAGCTCTAAAGCAGTTGTTGGCCGCCAGGTTGGGGAGTTCTCAAACGATGCCCCGACAGAAAATCAATGGCGCCATCCAGAAAAAACGTGGAAAGATAGAGGACCTAGAAGATGGAAGAGAAGAAGGAACTGATGTTGCACAGGACGACTGTGACGATACTACTGACGAACATGATTATTAGAAGAATGGTGACGATGATGATGTTGTTGTCAGTAGTGGTAGCGGTGATGATGATGATGCTGCCGCTGCTGCTGCTGATGATGATGATGATGATGATGATGGTGGTGGTGGTGGTGGTGGTGGTGGTGGTGGTGGTGGTGGGGGAGGGGGAGGAGGGGGAGATTGGGGACCATGGCAGTAAAAACGATATTGGTGGGCGTACACGTATTCCGGAAAGAAACGCAGGCTGTGAAAACCCAAACTGAACACGAACAAACGAGACCCCCTACAGAGCCTGGACGCAGACGGGTGTGAGCGCACGGACGCCACTGACAGGAATCACTAGCCAAGCAGGAACGGACGTCGACACTAGCGTAGCAACCACCGGTGACGCGTGTGCAAACAGGTGCAAATAGAGAACAGGGGACGAGATACGCGGACTTGGGATAACAAATGCGAACAATGCAGACAGGAGCGCTGAACGTTGCCATCTCGACGTCGCCCTCTGAAGCGGTTGGTGGCGAAATGCATTTTTCATCATGGGAACAACCACTTACCCCACACATCCGCACAGACAGTCTTGAAGGCAGCGGCATGCCAGCAGAAGCGAGACCTTTTCAATACTTTGAGGCCCTGCACTAAACTTTCTTCTGGCGATCAGCGTTTGTCTACTTTTGAAATGTCAGGACATTAAACCCATGGCTCCCGTGACCTCATTTCCCGCTCAGTTATGTCCGGGTATGCACATTTTCACTTGATTTAGCTATACATATGGAAGACATGATGGCCGTTTCTGACTTATAAGCCGTCGTCAGCAAGCACCACCCAAGGGTAAGTTTGTCGCACCTAAGTCTGGAACCCGCCTTCCTTGGTAATCGAGTGTTATAAGACCCGACGCCCCACTATTTAAGCCGCGAGCCCATTGTTCTTTCGGTTGCAGTCGGAAATGTTAGCTTATTTTGGAAGTGCGTTCACCAATCAGGTCAGAAGACATGCTGGTCCCACCTCTTAGCATATATTTCTGGTCGCTTTTGCCTCTGCCTGTGCGGGGGCCTCTGCATTGAGCCCCAAGGCACAACGGAACGAACGGGTACCGTACCCAGATTAGTGAACACACTTCCAACATAAATTAATATTCGCGATCGCAACCGATAGGACAATAGGTCCGGGACTCAATTAGTGCAGCGTTGGGATCAGTGGTGCTCGAGGACCAAAGAACGCCAGGTAAAGGTTTAGGCGCAGTAAAAAACGTGGATTCGGATTGGGCTGCCTCTGTGCTGATGAGGTACTAATGATGTGGAGTGTTTCTAGCTAGTCCTCTTTAACCGCCAATTTAGGGCTCACTACTGTAAGAACAGTGGGGCTCCTAATTTTTGCCCCAGAAATAGGTTGTCCCATAAGCGCTCCCTTTAGATGGGGTCTTCTGTGCATCTTTTCAGGAAAACAACACATGGGAATACTGTTATTCCATCAACCGCGATTCTGATTCTCTGTAGTTCGTTTAGAAACTCTATATATTTCACGGCCGCAGTTTTACAATCCGTCGTAAGTGACTGGAACTGACGGAATGGCTACTTCCCAAGTAGCCATGCTTGTCTTTCACAGTACACAAAGCGGTGCTTCGGACAGGATTTTTAGTTTGCTCATTCAAGAAATGTCAACAGTTTCTCAAGATCGCATACTCGGACGAATCATTTGCCAATCAGGGTTAAGGGTTAGGGGTCGGGGTTATGGTTAGGAGTTAGGGTTTATGATTAGGGGTTATGGTTGGGGGTTAACGCAACTATTTTTCAACTATCGAAAGTACAACCACACACTCCCAATAGCTTTCTTGCGTACAACTACTTCACATCGTCGCCTGTGCGTTCCCCGGCTCCACCTGTAAAAACCCCCATTACCATCGGTCCCGTATTAGAGGCGACTGGGGTTTGTTTACTTCAAGTGGGGTTACCAAACCACATCCAACCGAGAGAAGAGAGTACAGTAAATGCTGAGCAAATCTCCCTAACCGCAAAATAATTCACGTACAAGGCACCGCTGCTAGGCCCATCTAGTGTATAGCTTGCCAGGGTCGAACTGTCCTTGCAGACAAACTTACGTACCATTTCTCCTCCGAAAACATATTTTAAGGTTTCGGTACGTAACTTGTGATCTTTAGCCTATACGGTATATCTCTTTAAATGTAAAGTCATGCAGAAGAGGACACTCTGGCCTACTCTGATATAGCAAAAAGTCAACATTGACCGAAAAGCCAGTGAAGTTATAAGCTGTCTTGTATTCAGACTGAGTAAAAGTCGTCTTTCCAGACTAATCCAAGCCGCTGGACCTGCATGAAACTTTCATTTAACTGGGGATGGCCGGTGTTCCTTCCTGTTGGATTTTAGAGAATGGCATGTGAAATGGACGAGTTTAAATGGAACACGAATGCTTGGGAAACGTGTTTTAGCCATCTTCATTGTTTCCATTAAACCTACCGAAATGGATGTTACTATGTTGGTGGTTGTGGTGATGATAGTGATGAATTGACACATTTCAAAACAGGCCTGGGAGACGTTGTAGGATAATGCATTTCTATGGGCCCATAAATTCAGAGAAAAACATCCAGCAAAGCTGAGGGGTCAGAAAAAGCAACAGGGGCTGTCTGTGTGCCCCTCAGATTGGTCGTGTGAAAAATGTCGTTTATGTAAAATAGGCAGATATTCACCTGAGCCAGCTAATTCCTCGGTTTCAGCCTGCCCCAGTTGGTGAATAGAATTCCGCTCTGGGAGATTTAAGCCAAAAATGTGCGCATGAAAATATTATTTTTTCATCTCTCTGGCCTTCAGAGATCCTGACTAGTTCACTTACATTTATTCCTCGGCTCCTGTACTGTGAGTTAGCAAGTTCGATTGGACATTATTAACCGGACTGGATTTTGGGGTGCTTTTTACTCAAAGTTAAGAGCTTCATATTGCAGCTGCGACTCTGAACCTACACCCCGAATGACTGTGAATAACAATTTTCATATTAGCCAACTTCAAGGGGAGGAAGGATTGGACTAAAGATGTCTTTCGCTATCCATGATGTAGGCCATCCCTTCCAATGGTCGAATGGCTTCAAGCAGTAATCTATTGTTGTGAGTTTAGCCCATTCGTGATAGGAGAAGGGTGAATCCTAGTGCCGACCGCTGGTATCCACACCCAGCTCCCGACCTTCCTACTGGCCTTACTGCGCTGACTGGGTACAGTACGCTGTCATAGTTGCTTAAACAAAGTTGAAATTTCGGGCCTTCAATGCTGCGACAGGCTGTGTGGTGAGTTCATCAGTCCTTACTTCAGGCCACCAAGGGAATGAAGGGTTCTCGGGGGTGCATGCCTTGCGGCCAAGGGGA
>CACRXP010000074.1:731606-748255 GCA_902702965.1 Spirometra erinaceieuropaei
GCTGGCACATATAAAATGTCAGTTAGCGGTGATCTGGGCGAAGTTACTCCGTGTGCTTCGTGTCAGACCCTCAGAGGAAAGCCGTTGAGAAGCTGAGGCCAACAGTCTTCCATCGCCGGCCCTAACTCCACCTGATTGTTTTTTGACCTTTGAATTTTCTTCGTAGCACGAGGACTTCGCCGGGCGTCCAGATTGTCTGGGGAGACCTGAATGGCGTCACAGCCGCGCAGAAATGGAATCCGCTCTGTAGGAATATACCGTGCGTGGTCCTCACACATCACCCCCTGATTGTAAAACAAAACCAGCTGCCACCTGGACAGTCAAATGTCGCTGGCGCCGGCTATGGAACAGACACCACTGCGGGAACCTTGTACGACGTGAACAACTTTCTCCTGGCCGTCCGCGACGCCTGCAGCTCGGGAAATGTCGAGGTAGACGCGCCCTTGTTAATTTAATAAAATGTCTATTGACATTTAGTAAGTAGATAATATTTTATGTTTTAAATCAAGTCGACCCCTTGTAGCACCCATCTTTTCTGCAGTTCAAGACCGGGGACATAATCATCGAGAGCTATGGCAACATCGGCAGCGTTGTCTTCAACCAGACCTGCTTGGGATTTACAAGGGCAAAGGTTCCAGTTGCCGAATGAACTGCACAGACCTCATTTACCCAACGAAACCACTGGTACTTAGCCAGTCACCTTGAATTCACATACACATTTATATACTTGTTTCCCTTCTTAGATGCCTTCTTTGACTACCGCCTCCTCCTTACCAGTTTAATACTTCGGAAAGACTCATATTTCTCTATATTCCCTAGTAGATTTTTCTTCTGATTTAATTTTATTCACCCGTCACCAATCCTCTGGAGGGGCGAATGTGTTGTCCATAGACAAAACGCGCATGATTGCTGTCCTCCTCATTCCCCGTCTAATGTTTTAAGTATTCAAGTCTTTTCTTCAGTCAGTTGACTACTGATTGACAGCGTCTGGTGTTGTGGTATCTTGCGACGATTTTTTGAGTGTTCCAACTTTTCGCCTAAATATGTCACTTTGGTGTTTCCGATTCGCCACCACGAAGAAGCCTGCATGTGGACTCGCTATCAGTCCCTTCTACGCCCTACTACGTGCAACTCTTCTGATGTTTTGATTCTTTAAGTAAAGTTTCCTTCTTTTTAATTACTTTAGAAGCTGATCAGTACATTGGAGAACAAAATTATTCAGTAGACGTTTCTAAAAGTCCTTAAAATTCAATGACGGTTCTGACATTCCTCCAGACTCCTTGCTATAGGACGAAGCACCCGGGACCCGAGTATTTGGACCTATTCTTAACTTATACTTAAAACTCGAATGAGTGTGGTATTGGTACTGACTATAGTGCTCACTCATCTGAGCGAACTGTTGGACTAGACACAGTCCATAAAATTTTCTTGTTAGACCAGCTCAAGTATGCTCGGGGGTGGTCGTATGGACGGAGCAAGAAACTGTCGATCGCTGTCGTTCAAACGAAGATTTATAGCATCGAAATCCAGTGAACCTTGGTTCAGGTCCAGTCATAATCTCAGGACTTTTCGACTAAGGGTTCTGAGTGGGAATAATTGGCGATTGCAAATGGACCATTGGCCTCAAATTCAGCCTCCCCCCTTGAATATCGATCGGTGGTTTGTAAGGCCGTAATGAAAGAGACATGCATAAGGGATGCTTGTGATCTTTAACCGCGACGGTATAGACGTTAATCCACTTTGTCGAAGAACGCACAAAAAATTGGATGCCTGTTATTCGTTTATAAATTCCCAGGTTAGCCGTGCCAGGGTTACCTCCCTGTGGGCCGGTATCTTGTTCAGTCGACCCACCTGGGGGGTAGGTGTTCGGTTGGGATACGTACTAAGTCGGCAAAATTTGTCTAAGGTGAAGATTGCGAAAATTCCCATGGAGCAATTCAGAAGGGCATCTGGCGAGAATACGCGTGTAGTTATTTATCGTACTTACGACACAGATATTTGCTAAAAGCCCAGACAAGCGTGTTTCGCCGAACTTCTGCCGCTGCCTGACGCAGCTGCGAGGGGCTCGGCTCGTCAGTGCATCCCCCAGCACTCACCGTCTGCTTTCTGGTATATGAACTGCAGTTTCAATTTGTCTTGTTTAATTTCCGAGGGAATTAATGCGCGAACTACTACTGGCTGCCTGGCGGCGGTTTGTGAATATTAAGCGGTTATTCCGCAGTAGCTGATGGATTTCAGCTCAAATATTCATGTTAAATTTCGGACCGTGCCGAAAAGGTCTGTTCCGAAGGATTTACTCCAAGTCTACGCATTTATTTCCTCGGACAGAAAACAACGCAAAGTGCGAAATTTGCTGATGCACCATGAGGAAAGATTCTTCAAGCTCGGCCCCACTAGAGTCGAACAAACCTCACACTTTTGATCCTCTCAACAGCTGGCAGTTTTCGTTCACACTAGACAGTGCGTTTTGGACGTGTGTTGAACTCCAGCTCAAATATTCATGTCGAATTTCGGACCATGCCTGAAAAGATCCGTTCCGAAGGATTTAATCCAATTTCGCGCATTAATTTCCTCGAAAATTAAACAAGACAAATTGAAACTGCAGTTCATATACCAGAAAGCAGACGACGAGTGCTGGGGGCCGCACTGATGAACCGAACCCTTCGCAGCTGCATCAGGCAGCTGCACAAGATCGGCGAACCACGTGTGTCTGGGTTTTTTGCTGGTATCTGTGTTGTTGGTACGGTGACTAATCACACAATTATATACTACTGGCTGTCTGTTGGCGGCTTGTGAAAGTTACGCGGTTATTCCGATCGTGATTCTGATTAAACAAGGCGAGCATACGCGTGCTTTCGATAAATTCTCATCGGGCCCCTGCGTTTATGCGGGAACGAGGTAAAAACTAAAGCGTGTGAGCGACAATCGCAATCGATTACGGTTCCGCTTTGCACACAAACGGGGCTATGTGTACGGAGGGGAGAGTGGGGGGAGAGAAGACAGCATGTGACAGTGAAGGTTAGGTAGAGCTGTGTCACAAGGGGGGGGGGAGGGAAGACGGGGCTGCGGAGACAGGCATACAGTCAATCGATCCTTGCCCACGGCAGACGCGGAGCGTGCGACAGGTTCTTCTGCGCGCACAGGACTGGCCTCTGTAGCCTAATGGCAGCCGCTTCTGCTGTTTCTAGTAGACGCTGACCAAGTTGCTTATGGTGAGAATTTATCGAAGGCGCGTGTATGCTTGCAAAATGCTCTTTTAAAGTAAAGGTGTCTGTATGAGTTAGGGAGTAAAACCTGATGAAGGGTATCATTTTGAATTGAAACTCCTACCCCGTATACCCACAGTTTAAAATGTTCGTTTTTTTCTGCAATGAGTAATCCTGATAATTTTGCTCAGAATCCAGTCGCAGTTGTCAAGGCTAAAAAAGTGAGCCATGCTAAATTACTGTCCTCGGGCCCACTCGAAAAATATCATGTCGCAAAAAACTCGCACATCAAACTGTTCGTCATTTCCGAACTTTCAAAATTTCTGTAAAACAGATTATATTTTACAAGCGATACTATTTAAAAGTCGATTCCGAGGCGATTTTAGAGAAAAGCAAGTGCCTTAATAACTGAATATGGAGTAGGCGCTAATTTGAGTTTGAAAGCTGGTATTCCCAACGTTTCGGATTCAAATACCACAAAGTTTTTATCTCTACCGACAAATTTCTTCCTGTGTTCTGGATTTATTAAAACGTTTGGTAACTTAGCGGGAGGTTCTTTGTGTCAACACAAAAGTATTTATCAAAAAGAACTTTCAGGGAGTGCACAAGTCTCAATCCAAAGTCCGCAAAATTTTCTAGCCCTTTCATAGACGGAAAACTATATACGTATAGGTGCAGATGCTAATTTGTAAGAACTTGTGTTACGTCGAGTGAAGAGCTCAAAAATTTGTGCTAATTTCTAGGAGGGACCATCGACTTTGCGCGGATATCGAGCAGCATTGAAGGGAAAAGCACGTTACTTAACTTAAGACAGTACGCATTCTGTGGTAAAAAATAAGTTTCCAGCGAAAGTCATACGCTTTTCCTCACCCCTTGAATCTGGGGTTCAAGTTCAGAACCACCGTAGGACCCAACTTAAAACACAAACGCTAATCCGTTGGTCTTTCTGGATTAATACAACGGAGGAAAATTTTGACCCCATGATATTTTATACTGTGCATTTTCGAAAACTGAAAGACGTGTAGCTGCCGACAACATTATCAGTGTCTGTTTCGATCTTCAAAAATTAGTAGTACACTCGCATTTCTCGAACACCATACAGCCAATACGACAGCTCGGTCATCGTTACCGACGATGTACATAGTT
The DNA here is from genome assembly GCA_902702965.1 of Spirometra erinaceieuropaei. Taxonomy (NCBI): domain Eukaryota; kingdom Metazoa; phylum Platyhelminthes; class Cestoda; order Diphyllobothriidea; family Diphyllobothriidae; genus Spirometra; species Spirometra erinaceieuropaei. The sequence continues at coordinate 735,959 of CACRXP010000074.1, forward strand.
TGCTCCGCAGCCGGATGGACACCGCGACGGTGACTTGCGCGTGAAATAGTTTATAGTGATAGTAGACCGCACTCTCCCCCTCCCCCCCCCCACCTGGGCCCCCTATCATCACAGAGTCAAGAAGACCGGGGGCGGGGGAGAGCGCAGGTGGCTAGCACGGCGAGAGCCCCCACCTAGGCGTGCCACCACACCTCCGGGTCCACAACGTAAACAATAATGAAGAAGGGGGTGGCTCGGATGCCGACTGGCGCTACGTAGGGCTGCCGGACCTCGATCTAGCCCTCGTGTTGGTCCAGTGCACCTGCAGCATGGCCGGTTTTAGGGTCAAAACAGCCAATAGAGTCATTCAAACAATCGCTCCGTGCGTGTCGGAAACCAACCCTGCTGTAGCGGCCGAGTGGGGATGCGCGTGTTGAGGCTTGTAGTCGTCAAATCCCGGGGCAGGGTGTTTTGGCTCCACGGGTCCAGATGTTAAATATATTTCTTCCAAAGGCTGTGTTACGTCTTCATACACACTAGCAAGTGACAAGGATGGTGTAGACTTAATAATAGATAAACTGATGGATAGACAATGGTTTATTATTGAAATGTGACCAAATAGACGAGCAAATAAAACTCGGGTGGCTCTAATCCTGATAGTGAGAAACGAGATATGTAGACGTTAACCATTCGGTAAAATGTACGAGTGTCAAATGGATAATGAGGAAAAACATTTTTTTACGTAAACTATGTGTCGCGATACGATCAGTAGGAATAGAAATACAAAAATAACCGCATCGAAAGATGATAAACGAGAACGGGAACTTAGCGGAACGTTGCGGCGGGAAGCGTCAATTCGTGTCAAAGTGAGCGCGGATTCTGAAAAAAGGAAGGCGGGAACGAAAATAAGCGCTTAAAACAACCGTCTGTTACACCGCGGTCCTCTCTCGTGACCTGAGTATCGATTACTAGTTTAAACATGACTAAGGACTGCTTGGGTGAACCACGTGAGGTCGGCAGTAAAGGGGGTCACCGCCAATGCAGACACGAAAATCCCAATTCAGAATGGGTCTAGTCTACTGCTGAATAGAACATTACCCGAAAAATAAACAAATTCTCTCTCTCTCTGTCGGGGGATGGAAGAACTGTCTGTAGAACAAGTCATCCCACACCACCTCTTCGAGACCTTTACACCCATCGTATACAGTGAGTCTGACATCGCCGAAAATGAGCCCTTCCCCAAGAAACCACCGACAGCATTTCTTGCCCCTCGAGACTGGAGCCTCTACGTTCGCGTGTGTTGCCACCTGCGGCAACTGCGAACTCAGTACGGCTGTTCTGAATACGAGGCCTACAAACAGATCTCGGGCTCAACTGAGGAACGCCGCCGGGGTAGTCGCATCGTGCGACTAGTGGCCGCCTTCAACCGCCTCTACAGTGAATACGCCATGCTTTGCGCTGCAATGGCCTCCGCCAGGAAAGAATCCCGGGCCCAGAACTCTTCCAAGGGTAGTTCTAGACACTGGCTTTTCAGTGGTGATGGCATTGGTAGGAAACGCAGTCGAAACAGTGCTTCTCGTCATCGTCGTCGTGGTCGCAGCGGTCTCAGTAGATCTACAACGGCCGACTGCACGGGCGCAATCGACTCTCTCGGCGACAACTTCCGTCCAGCCCTAGGAACCTTCAGTGACATGCCTAAAGAACGGGACCAAACCCCAACGGTGGCCTCAATCGCCAATACAGCAGACACCGTCTCCACGAACCTGCCGTCCATGAATTCAACGACTGTCCAAACAACATCCCATTGTACCCAAACGCTTTCCTGCAACGAGTTCGCCGTGGAACTGGAGCCCTTTCAACGGGACAAGAAGCGGTTCTTCTTGTGTAGGAAAGGCAAGCAAAAGAGTAGTAATGGTGGCGGCAACAAGATTGTGGGAAAAAAAGACCTCGAAGTCTATGACTGCATTCAGCGGCAACCGCTCGACTACTCCATCTGGGTGAGTCAGATAAGCGTGAAGAGAATGAGTACCGACCATGTGGTAACTTGGATGTCAAACGGACCCCTGGGGGCTCTACCTAAGGGCAGTGTGGAGACGATGCGTCTCCCAATCGGACTGGAACTCACTCTGCCTCGGATGCAGCGTCAGATCGAAGTCATAATGTCCACCTGTAGGTTTGTCTACGATCCCCTAGAGGTGGCAGCCGAACTGAGGACAGTAAATTACGACACTGACGCCTGTATAGCCTACTTTCTACAAAGCAGGGAATTAAGAGAGATCATTCAGGAATTCCTGCCCACAAGGACACTTCGACCCAACGAGGTACTTCGGCACAGCCCCACAGCAGGACAGAATCCCTCCGAGGGCTTGGAGTACGAGCTGTCGAGAACACCGGTACCCCCTGAAGAACGAGAGGCCCGAACTAAACTGCGTAGCCTGCCGAGGGCGAGACTGGAGTCTGCACTGCTCACATATCATCGTAAGTTGACCCACCTGAAGAAGGCTGTTGGGGATGCGAATCGGAGACTAAAACGGCTTCAGGGCTTCGCTGGTGGCCTCTCATCTGTCTTCCTTCAGCTCTTACCGAACGCGGCGGGAAAATTGGATCAAAGCGCTGTAGGGCCTGAGAGCAGTACGGAAAACCAGACCGCACTTTATACCCAACTAAAGCAACTATCTAGTGAGAACAGCACCCTGAAGGAGACCCTTCGTCTGGAGATGGAGCGACGTATGTCCATCTTCAATATGATGCAGGAGTACCTGGGGAACATCCGCGTCTACTGTCGTTGCAGAGCCATTCCGCAGGCGGGCAACTGCGTTGAGGTGACCTCTTCTGACACTATCCACCTCCTTAACGGTACAAGCATTGAGGACTATCGTTTCGACCGTGTCTTTGACATCACAGCGACTCAGGCAGAGGTCTTCAACGAACTCATGCCTCTTATTCACTCCTTTATGGATGGGTTTAACGTCTGCTTCCTGGCCTACGGCGGTGAGGCAAGTGGTAAGACCTACACCCTGTTGGGGGGCTCAGACGGTCTACAGGAGAGTCGAGGCATAGTTCAACGAGCCCTGAACTGCGTGCTCGCTGAAAGTGCAGTTAAGCACAGCGAGTGGGACATCGGTCTGGCGGTGGCCGTAGTGGAGGTCTACAACGACGTCTTCATCGACCTCCTCAGTGGAGAGACAGGGGTTCACGTGAGAGTGGACCTGGGTGTGGACAGAATGATGGAGGGCCTGCGCACCGTACCTATTCAGTCTGGTGGCGATATTGAGAGTTTGTTGGAACTGTGCAAATCGCGCCGCCGAGTCGGTAAGACGGCGCTCAATCCCGCCTCTTCACGCTCCCATCTCATCATGCTGGCGAGACTGCAGGCTCGCAGCCGTCTCCACGAAAAGTGCATCTCCTCCGTGCTAGCGCTCTGCGACTTGGCCGGATTTGAGGACATAATCAAGGCGGACACACTGAGCGACCAGACACTGGCAAAGGAGGCCGGCTTCATCAACCGCTCTCTCACCGCCTTCAACAGGGTATTCTCCTCGCTTCGCACCCAAGACCCCATGGCGGTCTCCTACCGGGACAGCAAACTGACGTACCTGCTGAAACCCTTCTTTACAAACTCCGGGAAGTGCATCCTCATTGTGACCGTACGCACCGACAGAGCGAACCTGCCCTCCACGCAGGGAACCCTACGATTTGGGCGTGACTCCAGAGCCGTGAGTCTCGGACGCGCCCGACGACAGATCAGCGTCGAGCGTCTGATGCAGGACAATAAGGCCTTCTACTAAAAGACTACGACCCCATCCCACCCCCTCCACCCCTCCGCCGGCCTTCAGAATGCGTCCTAGACCGTCCCGTTGTTGTTAGTTTCTCTGACTGTGTGTGTGTGTATGACTGGCTTTCTAAATCAACATTCTTCGGATTCTTGTCTTTCGCGCGTTCACAGCCAACCCCGACCGTTTGTTAGAATCGACCGAAGAGTGCCGCGCGTACTCGAGAAACGCGGTCACATCAAGTTGTCAAGGAACCTAAAGCACTGTGTAGACAAACCCAACGTCTAGTAAATAGAATTTGAGTTCCTTGCCTTTTCAAGGAACCCATTGTCTCTCCGTGCGGGCTGAAAGTATTGGAGGGGGACATCTTGAGCGGTCACCGATAACTATCGATTCATCTTGCAACCCAGGACCGAATCCGCCAGCTCTGGCGCTAGCGGAGATTCCACTCAATCAGAACGAGGAGACAGAACAATGGCGTAAGTTTGGGAACCCCAGCAAGTCATAGGCATAAAAATTTTGTGCGCTACTGGCAGCAATTAAATAAGCACTTTAGGTTTCTGACCTCACAAGCCCTATCGTCGACTGCATGACATTTGGTTGACCTTGGGATTGCGTCCAACCCACCATACGCCGACTGTGCATGCACGGCGCCCACTGAGAGTACCGCGCGGTCCGGAAAAATCGATTGTTCGGGTAACGAGATGTGTGCCGTCTATCGATCTGGCCTCATAACAAGGTGGGATACGGTCTTTCCATTTTTTTTCCAAGAGTTCCGATCTAAAGTACCTCCTTGTACTTTTACTTTTAACGAATAACTTAGATGCTGGTGTAACCAGCCCCCACAGTTCGCGGCGCCAGGGGGCTGCGAGGTTCATGCCCTCTGATCGTCGGCTAGACCCTTAGGGATTGTTGTCCGGTTAGCGTTCCATTGGCAAACAACAAAAACCATCGGGGCTTGGTTACCTCTCTGGGTCTTACCCAGATCTGTCCACTCTTAATTGACCACCGCCACCATCACGGGGGCTGCGCCAACTCGCACAGGAATATGGAGAGGTGACGTCGCCAATGGGTTCCTCTCAGGGTCGACGAAGTGCATGGTCGAACCACATAAAAGGGCTGTCGGTAGGATCGCAGTTGGTAGCCATGCCCACTAATACCACAATTGTGCCTACTGACTCGATTTCAGTAGCTGTGATTACGTTCTCATTATGCTTCTAGTGCACGCGCACGATCTAACCGGGCTGTCTTTAATGAAGCGTCGCCAGAAGGCTTTCTCCATCTGCGGTAGAGTTCCACATCTAAGACTCGGACATATTGACCTCCATCAGGACGGCAGCTCATAATGGCATCGTGTCATGGTGAAGTAAACAGGACTTGGTCACAGCTTTAGAGATGCGAATCACTGGTTCAAGTCCTTGCAGGAAGTCGTAAAGCCATCAGTCCGCCATTAAGTCACCCCACTAACACACACACAGCAATATCCACACGAAGGTTAGGCTCTGCCGTCAGTTGGCAGCCCCCAAGGTAAGATGGCATTACTGATGGAGACAAGGGAGACTGGAACGCCCATTTCCGACTCGTCAGCCGTCATCAGCCAGCCATGCCTGACCCCGACGTATGCAATCGCAGAGGCCCGAACTCGCGACCTGTTGGTTAGAAGTTCAACGCCCTAATCATGGAGTCAAACTGCTCGTTGTCCTGATGGTTAAGATCGGGTATATTAACGATGGTAGAGGGGGGACGAACCCATCCCGTTGCGGAACTCCCTCTTCCAATGGTCTCTGGGCTCTCTCTCTCCCTCGAGTTCCCAACAGCCGCACAGCGGCGCTTAATACACACAGAGCGGCAAGCTAAGCATTTGGCAAGCCTTGGCACACTGAAGTAGACCCCAGGACAGTCCGGTAATGTCATGACCACAGTCGGCGGTACTGATGGCAAAGCACTCCTCGTCAGCACATCGTCATGCGACCAGCGGCCAGTTTTAGTCGGAAGGCCAGTATCCCATCCTACAATTAGGCCGTGGTGGAGAACGCCACCCACATATGACCTGGATACGCAGCAGCCGTGCGACAAATGCGCAGTCTTTTATCAAACGGGCGAAACAAGCGGACCACGCTCCAAATACGTAATCGCGGGATCGGAGCGAGCATAGGTTCAGGTCCAAATCTAGAAATGAGCTTGATGTGAGGTAAGGCATTTACGTACACTCTAACGGTTTCCTTGTAAGGATTCAGGCGGTCAGCTATCGTCGGGCGTCGGAGGCAATCATGGCGACAAGTCGGCCTGCGATTTCACCGGTTAGACACAGGATTAAGTACCTCCTCCAGTATTACGTGTGGCTTTCCACCAAATTCCCGGGGACACTTATTCCCGTGTCCTAACCCTAGCCCTAAACGTCCCTGGAATTTAGCTCAAGGTAGCCTACAATACCGCGGGGAAGGGGACCTATTACCGTGTCCCGTTACTACTACTAATACTATTACCAACGGTACCGCGGCTCCTACTTCTACCACAGCTAAGGCCATCACCACTATTGTTATCGCCACTGCCACCACTAACTACTATGGCTGCTTCTACTGCCGCTCCACTGCCAATACCACTAATTATTGCCGCCACTACTAGTGATAACTACTACGACTACCACCGCTATTACGACCACTACCTCTAATCGATGTTGCCACTACTGCTAATTACTAAGACTAATACCATTAATACTACTACTACTACTACTACTACTACTACTACTACTACTACTACTACTACTACTACTACTACTACTACTACTATTACTGCTACTACTACCACTACTACTGCAACGACTACTACGGGTTCTACTAAACTCTACAACTGCTACTACTACCACTAATGCTAATACTACTACCCCTATTAATATAACTAGGGCTATAACTGCTACCACCGCCAATACTACTACTACTACTATCACTAATACTATGACTATTACTGCTTACCACCACTATTGCCACAACTACTACCGTTACAACTGCTGTTACTACTAACACTACTTCTGCCGCCAATATGGCTACTATTATCCGTTTGGCCCTCAAAAACAGTTCGGATTCAGAAGTATTCGCAAAAAGTATCGACTGGCACTTTTCCGGAGTTCTTGTCAAGGTCACAGTTTAGGGATCCAATGGCAATGACAGCAAGACTCGAAAGCTGGAGGGACCACGATTCTGTCCAACTCTCGTGCAGGATCGACTCGGGGTACGGTGCCGCAAAAAACGGAAATTCATGCGACATCAGCATGCCGGTCGCGAACAATCTTGCGGAGGAGTGAGCAAATCTGCCAGCTTATCCAGCAACGCTGCAAAAATCCAAAGTATTCTGGGACCGTACCTCTGACCACTTGCTGTCAAACGGAGAGGAGAAATCATCATCAATACTTGCTGCAACCTCGCAGGAATGTCCACCGTTGAAGAAATACGGTTGAGGTAGCTTAGGCAGCCTCGCTACCCACCCAGTTGGCTTGGTGAGGCAGCTCAGAGCCGACACGATAGATTGCAAGAGACAAAATCCGTCGAGATAGTTAGGTGGTCTTTGGACCAGAGAAACTCGGTCTTCGCCGCTGCACGTGGATAGACACTGTTCGCGGACATAATAGAAACCGACTAGATCAGGCAAATCAAAAGACTCCCTGCAACGCTCCATAGTACCCACTATTGTGGCAACTTTCGATAACCATATTCAAAGTATCGTCACCATACAGGGACGCACCTCAACGTCCCGTCCACCCTCCCCCAGCGCCACTGTTTCCTTCTTTGGATGCAGGTATACATAACAGACTATTTTAAATGGACGAGGTCTGTCTGTCGGAAGTCTATGGATGTTCCTAGCACATAAATATAGCTCCCTTATCCTGGTATTATAGAAGGCTGAGCCCAAAAACGCACGGCAGCAACAGCTGGAAACAGTGCCGGAACTCTGCCGCACGTTCCAAATGAAAGCTGCCACGCGCATAGTTGTCCCTATACTGGAGTGCGGACGGCATTTGCTTTGCCACCCCCGGCAGCTGACCAGATCTCAACTCTGTGAGGGTGATCAGAAACGCGTATTAGGTCACGTGGGGCGAAACCCAAAAGCCCTCAGGACTGCAAAATTCTCGCTACACAAACGCACACGGTTGACGATTATAAAATGACGCAACCCAAATTAAGGCGTTTTATTTTCAGGTACCACATAATTACAGTTTTCTACAAGGTTGTCAGGCAGGCTGAGTAAAGGACCGGGAAGTCAGTGTATCCCATATCCGTGGGGCATTTAAAATATTTTCGTGGTGGTGGTGGTGGCGGCGGCGGCGGCGGTGGTGTGGGGAGCAGAGTCACGCGCTGGTTACTCATTGACCGGCCTCCTTGTGCATTGGGGTAGGAAGTAGGTATCAAACAGCCAGTATCGACTGGAGAGATTTTCCCACAGCTTATCTTCAGCCACACATTTCACGGGAACAGCAAGGAACTCGCAGGTGAAGCCCAACCTAAAGGACAGAGGGGAAGAGAGGTTGGTAATGAAGTCTGAAACATAGGTCGCCTGCGGTGGGGCACATCAAGTGTCGTCAAGTGGAAGTAATGTTCGGCGACCTGGTCTGATTACAGGACGGAATAAGGGCGCTCTGGTAGGGTGTTAATCGCAGTGAGTAGTTGAAACCTGACTTAAATCTCGGGTGATTCCACTCTGGGGTTGTAAAGGGGTCGGCTGGAGACGGCAATTAAACCAGAAATGGTCCTTCCAGTGAGTATTACTTATCAAGTAACTAACGACGTCTCGATCATTCACATCCAAAGCTAAAAAACAGGTGGGCAATAATGCCCTTTCGTCATTCTCCGAATAGTCGTACGCACTATACATATCTAGAACGATTAGCATAATTACTACGATAAAGTTCGATCACTACTGCCAGTCAAAACTGAATAAAACTAAAAACAGAGAACAGGGCAGTCTTCACATCCGCTCAAGCGGACGGGTGAGGGGGGAGGCGAAGCTGGTAGGTACTAAGCGACTAGAAAAACTAACCTCTCCAGATGCAAACGAGTGGTCTCACAGGCCACCCCGTGGAAGAAAACATTGTCTGGGCACATGCCGTTGTAGTAGGAGTAGCGGGCCCGCGGATGCTGAGACATGATACGCGGCAGGAATTGGTGGAAGTTGTTCAGGTCGCGATCATCCTCCGCATAGGTGTCAAAGAAGACTCCATCAAAGGGCGCCATTTCACCGGCCTCAATGGCTCGAGCTAGCTCGGGCAGGACGTCCTGCCAACGTCCACAACGCACCTGCACCTCAGGACGATCCATCCAGCCGTCCTCTCGCATCTTCTCCAACACCTGAATGGGAGGGGAGGGGGGGACGGTGAGTGAAGAAGACTTATTAGCGCATTCGCTTGCAGAGAGCGGAGGGACCAGCGCGAAGGGCAATAATCTCTCTCCCCCCTGACTACCTGGCACTTCCGTTATGTGCTGGAAGGAGGGAGTTGGGGTAACTCGAGAATGAGAGCTGAGAACAAATGTAAAAGCATGTATTAGGCGCCGAACACTTATCAAAGTATGGACGACGAGGAACAATTCGTACAGTTGTCTTTGGAGCTTGGAAGAACCGACCGTTTACTAGTAAATCGCAGGTGATGATTACTACCACCGTCCTGGAAGGCAATGGGAAATCGGGCGTGATTTGGTTTATAATGAGCCGCCTTGCGCAGAATTCTCCTCACTCCCTCCGAAATCAACATGTTCCAACGGCAAGACTGGAGATGGGCGTGGACGCGGTAGTTGACTTTAATTAACCCACGCTTACATCAGAAGACGAAGATGTGGTCACTGGAACAGGAAATTTATTGGCTTGACGTTTCGGATTCTCACTCGAATCCATCATCAAAGACAGTTGCAGATAAGAATAATGATGGCACAAGGAGTGCAGTATTTATAGCACGTGGCTGCCATGGGGCCATATGCGCACTGTAATGAGCAGCTCTCGCAATCACCGCTGGGGTCGCAATTGATGCGATGATGGCTTGTCAGTCCGCGTCCGAGTCGTTAATGGCCGTGATATCGTCATCCGTGGTGGATACTGGTGTGACGATTGCTCGGCAAATTGGGTCACTGTCACTGGGATAATGGCTCGCCCGCGCCCTCCCCACGTGACTGATTCCCCTGCCTAGGGAAAATCTCGGCACGGAATATGACACCGGGAGGTGATTGTGCTTGTTGATGGGTTGCGGGCCTGAGAACCATGACTCGAGCAGCTCGCGGCTCACGCGGTTGTCACCCCTTGCGAGGATTTCGGGCTCTTGAGAGCTAGCGTCTCTCCGCCTCACTGCTGCTGCGTGCTCGGCAATTCGCGTACGGAGTATTCTTCCTGTTTCTCCGACGTAGTTGCTTTGTCCGCAACTATACCAGATCCGGTAAACGACTCCAGACGTTTCCTGCCGTGGCAGTGGGTATTTCGGCCTCATTACTTGGCGCCTAATGGTTGCTTCCGGTCTGTGTGAAACACCAACCCCTGGAACTCGCCTGTTCGCTTCTATCACCAGGTTTACTTGTCTTCCACGTGTCATGGTCCTACACGCATCCGAACCATGCTATTAGGGGTCTCAGAGTTCTCATCATAGAGATGCCCTAAAGGATACATCACATCAGGGTATCACTGCAGCCCGACTCTCAGTTCGAAGGAGAACCTAGATATCCTGCTATTAGACAACCCTCTAAAATGACGACTTTGGCGCGTCGTGATGGGTCAAAGGAGCGTATGGGAGACTACAGTGAAAAAGCTGGAGCTTGTTGGCTCTGTGCTGGTGTGTAACATTGTCTGTCGTCAGGAGGGGCCTTAGCTTTCTCATTGTAGTCTATCCGGTCCATCATGGCAGTTGTTAGTTCCGCGAGCAGAATGGTAATTTTGTCGTCTCTCTCTCCAGTTTGTTCACAGCTTTTAGCTCATTCTACGAAATACAGCAACTATCCTGTGGCTGAAAGATGAAGTTATGTAATAACGTCTTTCAAACGGATTCAGACTCACTGCAGCAACCCGGGGGAAATGACTACGCGAAAACCGATATATCTGCAGCCAATTTAAGCGGAATTGCTATCCTAAAACGTTAATAGGCCGATGACTACGAGGTCACCCGGAGAGAAATACCACCAAGGATACATCATGCTCGGCCGTACAGTAAGGACGTTCCAGAAGCGGCCGAGCGCATTGCTATGGGACTATGTGTCGGAATTTCACACCGGCCCAAGGGTGTACCATGCACAGTAGGATAAAGAAGAGTAAGGACCAATTAATCGACAAGGAGCAGTCTGAAGTAGTGTATCACATCCTGTGCGCAAACTGTCTCGATAACTACACGGGCCAGACTTGACGTATGCTCGGATCGCGCACACACGAAAATAGACTGGCTGTGCGACGGAATGACGAATTGCCCCAATTGGTTGCCCACCCTTTTGAAACGGGTCATGAGGTCAACTGCACAGCCGCCAAGATAATCACCCACATTGGAAACAAGACAGGCCGGAAGTTTATTGGAGCCTGGGTCTCGAATGAGAACTCAGCTCATCGGCGTGTAAATCTGGCGCCGACATACAGAGTTCCGCACAGTCACCACACCCGCGTCACTAACGGTTGATTGGCTAATATCCCGCATAAACATCGCTTGTTCTGTTGCTGCATCCATCCCTGACGGTGGACTCCTGCAAGAGGTCGACAGCTCAGAATAAAACGCAGTGTTCCGGCGCTCGATCAGTCTTCTTCTCCCTTCTTCGTTATTCGTAAAAACAACCATTCATATGCCGAACGGAATCAGTCAGTGAAGAGTCTGCCAACAACCTAGCAGGAAAGTTGTTAGTTTTCGAGTATTCGGAGCCTGCTCCACAGAGTGAAGCTAAGTTCACGACAGGTTATGCAACATCCGAGAGCAAACTCCATGCTTAGTAAGAGTATTGAATAAAACACGACCTACTTAAACACGTGCAGTAGGCATTCTTCGTACGCCGTAGATTCTTCGGGGCCCTCACCAGATCCTTACCGTATGTAGTTCACTGACTAGTTCCTATGCAAGTACTACACGAGGCAGTCGTCGCACTGTCTACCAGAACAGTTGCTGTGATGTAGTGTGAAATGAGAGTTGACCCCGGAATCTTCATTACCCGAGAGAGGGAACATGAGATTCGGAATTGTGAATGGCAGTAAACATTTCCGTCTTGCTGATGAAGACCACGCGCCAATCAGAAATCAGGTCCCAGGGTCCTGCATGCAATGCTCTTACAGTCTCTTACAGACTGAGTAGTACAGCTAGCACAGTATTCGCCCGCACCACAGGAACCTGGGCCGCGAAGATCGTCGGTTCAAGCGGCCGCCGCTGCATGGATCGTAATAGCAGCCCGAGGTCTTAGTTCTGGTGCGCTCCGAACAGCTACTCAAAACATTTGTTTGACGTTGTCCCCTCCAGCCTAACCGCAGAGTAGCGGTGGTAGACAAACGCATTTTAATGGCGGTCTGCGGTCACGTTATGTACAAGTTAGTCAGCATGTCGGACCTCAGC
>CACRXP010000074.1:748325-761781 GCA_902702965.1 Spirometra erinaceieuropaei
CTGGCTTCCCTTGATGGCCGTCCGACTATCCGCCATCCGTACACGTGCCGCGTAGCCGGCAGTCAGGCCAACGGACAGACCTGTCTTCGGAGCTTTCAAACGTTAAACTTAGAAAACATGTATCGCCCTACAGAATATGTAGACATCAAAAATCGACAAGAAAAACACGCTTCCATAAAGTGTTGGTCTTTCCCCAGCATACTCATGCGAAAGGTCGAAAACTACGGTATATGATAATAGAAGCGGAGAGGCGAGCTCCAGAAAGTAGTCGCGAAGAAGGAGGCACGATCGCTGGAACGAGAGCTTTATTATGGTATATGAAGTAACCAGGGTTTATGCTGAACGTTAACGCACAATGAAGATTCGGCAAGCCTGAAATATGACCACCCCCTCTCCCCACCTGAAATCCATACATACATGGTTGCTACCTACTTTCGTTGGGTAGACGTCTGCATCTAGATATCGACCTCCGAAGTGATGCTTTCGACAGTATGTTCACCATATTCATTTCCTTGCTTTACAATGGTTCAGCCGAAACCATATACTTGAAAGTATGCGCACCTCACTTATTTGCTTTGTAGCAGCGTGTGACATAAAACCGTAGAAAGAGAAGACGTGATAACTCTAGACGGCAAACACAAGTGGGGTTCTATTTCTACCGACATGGTGCAATATTTAACCAAGACGACTTATGATTATACGGATAAGATCTAGTACTCAGACGATTAAGGGTTTAATGGGAATGACAAAGTTTAGAAATGTTTGTGTTAACGCGGGATGATATTATTGAGAGTTGGCTTGCTAGCATCTAAGAATGACAATGGAATGATGTTGGGGGTTGCCACGTTCAAGGGATACTGCACGGTCTGAGGGTTGATTTCAGGGGACGGTCATGTCTCAGTCTAACATCTCTAATACCATCAAGCGGCGATTGAGATGCGCTATTGAAAGAACTCACAACTCAGCTGAACTCATTTTCTGCAGTCCTACTAAGGCTATCGAAGTTCCACGGGCGAAGGATGCCTTGCCATTGAACGCCACGTCAAATTGTGTTTACGAATTTACATGCACTTGTGGATGCAAGTACATTGGGCGAACGCAAAGACAACTGGCAACAAGAGCAGTTGGGCACCTGCCTAAATGGCTTCTAAAGCAGGAGAATAAGATTCCACGGTCTTCTAGTACATCTCCTTGATAGTGGCCATTCGGTTGACCCCAAAACGTCTTTTCGAGTATTAGTTCGAGCACGAACTACTCGGTTATTGCGCCACCTGGAGGCAGCCTATATACGGCGGGAGAAACGTGACCTATGCAAACAGCTAGACCATGTGGTCAACCTCAGCTTGCCCTGGTAGACCTGAGCCCTTTTGATTTTCGAAATTCCGACAATGTCCACCGTGTGCTATCTAGCAAGGTGCAACAGGCACGGTGGCTTGCGCGTGAATTAGTTTATAGTGAATGCTTACTTGCGCAGCATCTACGACACTCTCTCTTCCCTACCCCCCACCTACACCCGGTGTCAAGAAAGAGGCAAGAAGACCGCAGGCAGGGGGAGGACAAAGGTCATATAAAAAGAGGGTAGCACAAAATGAACCAAACAACACATGGCATTCGCTGACGTCCGGATGTGCTTTTGGAAAATGAAAGAATTACTTCGGCAATGTTGCAGTACTGATTCGTGTGGGATGTCAACTTAGGCGGGGTTAATACGCCCCTGCATGCAGTAGTTAAGTGTCCTTAAGAAACCTGACAATTAATTTATTGAACATTCTGATTTTGCGAAAACGTACAAATGGACGGATACTTTGAAAAGTTGTCTGTTGTTTTCGAAAAAAAACTAGGGTAGACAGCTAAATACCTGCCTTGACAACGACCAAGCAAACACACAGACGAGTACCGACATCGGCAGCTAGAATGCCAACGACCTCGACTTGAAGCTATGAGAACTTTCATAAAGCAGTCGGGCGAACCAGAACAGACTCCCGAGGCCAAAAAACCAACTTGATGCAATAAGTGGGAGCCAGCTGGTTCACCTGACAACTCACTGCTACGGTGCGCGCGTGTGAGTGAGTTTGCTTACCTGAGGATGGGCCTCAATGATGACATGACTGTCCGGTGCGTGCTTCATGATCTCCTCATCCACGATGCCCATGCCGAAGCCGACGTTGAGGGTGCGTAGACGGTCGGGTCGATGAAGGGGTTGTCCGCCCATGGATGTCGACTGGACGGCGTGGCAAATCCAGTCAGCATGTTGAGCCATCAGCGGCTTCTCCCAGCTCATCATGACAGCCAGCTGGGTGCTGGTGTCCACCAGTCGGTCACCCGCCGGACTGTACTCCAGTCGGCTGGCCAAATAGGCGGCATTTAAGGGAGTTTCGGTGGGGGGCTCATTGCTACCCTTCTGTGCGACACCGCTGTCCAACTTCTAGACGCAGAACGAGCAGAAGAGGGTCTGTAACTATGGCGCGGCTTTCACGGGTACACAGCGTCTCATAAAACATTAGCTGAGACACCGAAATATGATCACGATTGGTAGGGATTGCTTAGGTAGGGTTGTAGTGTTGATTAATATGCGGCCTAGTTCAAAGTTATTTCAGTCAGGTGAGGATGCCGGTTTGTGAATGCGCTTCCTTCCGACCACCGACGAGCACCACTACTTAGGCAGTATGCCTCTTAACACCCCTATGGAAAACATGACCAAAACATTATCTCTTATACTCATTTTGTAGTACACTAAGTCCGCTTCAGATTTTCCACTCAGGGAACGGATATCTTCCAGCCTCTGTAAAAAAAGTTTTTCGATTTCATGCCGTTGCACTTGCAGTTAGTGTATCAACACTAGATGCTGTACACGTTCCATTTACGGATTGCAATACAATCTCCGGTGTTAACAAGAAAAAAAATTCGCAATAGGCAAAGATCACGCTTTATACTTCAAAAGAGGCATTAATAATCGAACAGATACAATGCTGCCCAAACAAATATTTCATTGCACTAAAAAATCCCGTAATCGTTAACTTTTAGACCGAGAAATATCCTTCCTTCGATAACAAAATTTGAAGGCGATACCGTATGCTAACAAACAAGTAAAAGGGGGGATGTTTTGTGATGTTTTCTATAAAATTCCTTTGGATTTATAGAGGCAGCAAAGACCAATGAGAAAGTCTACACTATTTAATTAGCCATTTCTTGAGACGGTGGATTTTGCAGACATATGGAAGGACGCGCATTCCATCAAGATGATTCACTTCTATCGCGTATAAGTGATGACCGCAGCTACATGCATAGAAGTGGGGATTCAAAACCCACCGTGCGCTTACCCGAAGGTTTTAAAATAAAAAAAGTCATTTAGAAGTCATGCCTGGGGCGTTTGAACTAACAAACGGTGAAAGGAGGATGACTGACTAGAGAGCTCTCCGGGGAAGGATAGAACCGTTCTTTTACGCGTGCAGCTAACAGCTTGCTTGTAGATGAGTAATTTCCCATGGAGGATCACAAGCATTACTTGCACTCATCGATCGCATACAGATTAATTCATTGTAAAACTAAACTAACCTTTGTGGCCGATTCGGCATTCGACATGGCGATCGAGAGCAGCATCTCGGACATGACTGCGTGGTCCATTATCAGATCAACAACAGCCTGATGGCCATTTTTTGCTGCATAGTCGCCAGCACAGCGATACATCCTATCCACAGCGTTCCAAGGCGCACCCTCTTGCAGAAGGTAACGAACCACCTCCACATGGCCGGCGCCGGCTGCAGCCATTAGGACAGACATCCCCGTCTTAAGGTCCTGCACATCAGGGTGGAAATGAAGGCAGTCAAGAGGGAACAGGCAGATAACTGCTATAACAGTTCCTATGCAGTAGTCATGATAATCGGCGGTCAAAATGATATCACCTGTTCAATGAGTATTTTAGGCAGGGGTGGCTAGAAAAAGGACTGTTAAGGTTGTTTGAGGGAATTGAGCCTTGCCGACGAGTGAGTCCCATAACGCGATCCGGTGAGCGCCCCTCTACCATTATATGTACATATATATATGCGTGAGGGCTCGAGGTCTAGATATCTTATCATGTTTGTCATTCCCCAAGAAGAAGAAGAAGAAGAAGATGATGATGATGATGATGATGATGATGAGGAGGAGGATGATGAGGATGATGAATAATCAATTCAAAGGACCAAGCTGTGTCCATACTGACGTTTCGGAAACTCTCTCAGTTCCATCCTCCGAATCGTTCGCTGATTTTCTCTGCTGGCCTTGGCCTGCTCAGCCTTGCCACCTGTCTTGTATATCATTCTGCTCGATGCACGTAATTTGACCGACCTGTTGGCTGATGGCTGGTTCTGGCCTCCGCTATTTCGACCATTGGCGGACTTTCGCGACCTGTGTCCCATTCGCGGCTGGCAGCGACGTCAGCGTGCTTGTCGTCCTCGTCCTTCTTAGACGGCGGGTTGGTCAGCTGTTGTTGCTTATATGTGGCGCCCTCGACCTCCCGACTGCCTTATAAAATGTCGGCGGCAACGGTGAACCGTCATTGAATAAGTTTCACCTTCTATCGCTGAATTGTGGCTAGGGTCTTGAGCAAAAGCGCCATAGGAGGCAACCGCAAACAAACAACCCGAGCAGCTGTTGAGGACTCGCCTGTACTCTGAATCCCCAAAGAAATTTCGTGAAATATGTCCGATCCAAGTACGCCTGGTCGTCAAGACTCGTGAAGCATGGAAGAAAATAACCAGGTACTCCCTTGCATGTACATATGTACACGTGTCGGCGAAAGTACGGCCCAGATTAAAATAACTACCGATGGGACTTTTTAATTCATCAGCGAATTCTCCCTTATTCTGTCTGTTGAACGGCTCTAAACTCATTTCGCAAGTGTCTGAGAACACTCCTGAAGACGCTAGAATTGACGGAGTCAAACGGGAAAATAGACAAGGTGTTTCTTTGCGGGGTACACTTTCTAAATGGCCTTTTTCTCAAAATGGTGGAAAGTGGGCAATTTTGAGAACTTGCTCAGGACGATTTTTATGATGTGTCCCTCCACTACCAAACCAAGGATGGCATTCACCCCCACGAAGAAAAAGAGTTTCTCATCATAGAAAACGAGGCAATAAACGGCAACCAACCTGGAAACAGACGTCGGCGTCCTCCTCCACCAAGTGTTTCACCTCTTCAAGATCGCCAGCGCAGGCTGCGACTACTAGGGCGATGTCTTGTTGAGAAGGTTGGAATTCAGCCTCCTCTGCGTCCACGGCAGTCTTGTCGACGTTGTTGGCCTCAACCTCCATCTGTAGGGGGAGGCAGGAATATTATCTTTAAAACGCCGCTGTAAAAATCATAGTCTGCTAAATGGATGGGCTTTACGTGATAAGGAGACCATGGAAAGCTAAGGAGTCGAAAATAATGACTTAAAAATCTGAGCACTCATTATTTCAGAGGTCAGGCCGAGAATATCCCCAATTTTAACGAAAACGAAGCAGGTACCGCGCCGCAAACAGTTGTAAGTGTAACTCAGGACTATGACTGTTCAAGCTGGCCTTCACAAAACTATATCGGCGTGCGAAGACCATCGGTCGAATGATGACAAAAAACGCAGTTATAAGTGCGTTCGCTACTTGTCTGGTATGCCGCTCGGTCTACTGATAGAAATGGCCAGGAAGACTGGCTGTCTTTTTCTTCCATCATCCTTCAAGATGGCATGAGTATTCGCAATGCCAGAGGGGCGCTCACCGATCGCGTTACGAAACTCGCTCATCCCGCCAACAGCCACATAGCGGCGCGTAACATAGGCCGAATGAAATCACCAACAAGGACAATGGGGAGTGAACAATGGAGTGGCCGGGCCCACCTCGGTTTTGGGTATAGCAGGCCGACGACGGCCAATAAGCCAGAAATGACCATTCCAGAGAAAATTAAGTTACCGAATGGGTCTTCAAAATAACTGTGCTATGGCGTAAGGAAGCGCAACACGACATCGCATTTGTAGTTTGTCCGCTTAAGTGTTTTTAAAAACCGTATCACTTTGGATCTTGTGCTTCGGTGGGCAGCTACTCGCTTCAGGTGACACGTGTATTTATCTGCCTAAGCCTAGTCGTGAAAGGCCCGAAGAGGTTGCCGAGTTGGCTGTGAATGTTGACCGCTCATGGGTGTCCCGCGCGATCCCTGGCCAGGTTGTCCGCCTGTGCGGCCTGTTCGTAAGATCGTGGAGGTTTGAGGCAGTCGGATAGGTCAATAAATGAAGTGGGTGTCAGGTAGTCACACGTTTCGTATCTGTGGCCATCTCCGCACCAAAGCCGTGGCCAGGTGGGGAAGTGCGTCGTCACCTGCAAATTTAGGCCCAACGTTCGCATCGCTGGCTGGCCGTAGTTGTCAGTCAGTCTTCCCAACGCACTTGCATTCTCACCAACTACATCACGACCGAGAGACAATTAGTGGCTTACCCTGTTTGAGGACTGAATCCTTCGGTTGTATCCCCTGGCAGCGAAACGCCTCGTCCTGCCGATGAGGACAGAGGTGTCGTCGAGGTAACACGTTGCATGGACTCGGGGAACGGCCTCAGTGACCAAAAAACAGAGTAGGTAATCAATTAGCGTGTCCTTTTTAGCCTGTACATTGTTCGTGCGACTCTGAAGGCCCTTAAAAAGTACTTCCAGCGTTCTATGGGATCCCGAGCTGTAGGCTTGTCGACGGCATCCTAGCCGTGATGCAAAAGGCCGTTTAATAATGACAGGCGCGAGTGTTGGCGACATGGAGGTTTCACTTCGAGGCATGTGGCCTCTGTCATTACCAACAGTGAGATCATCCGAACAATTCCTGGACCGACTGATAGCAGTCGCAATTTAGCCAGATGAGGGACGGTTTTATTCGACATTGTTTTACTCCTTAAATTCATGTCGTAAAATTTTCCAGCGTAGAAGATGAAAACCCCAATGCACAGCTGTCATTGTCACCGACTCCAAGCCTATAGGCTTGTAGCTGCTGCCTATGGATTTGCTACTATAGTAGCCCTATAGGGCTGAGGACCTTATTCTTCTGAAACGAGGCAACGTGTGAGCCAGTAAAAGGTAAGTCAACTGGATCCCTGACTCCCTTGCTGATTGTTGGTGCTATTCTCCGAACGGAGTCGTCTACGTGTTGTAGTTCAATTTGTAAACGCTGTACCTACGACTTTTGGAAGTTCAGAATTAAAACGAAAGAGTTCTGATAAGGTTGTGGTCCCATTCACGTTGTAGAGAGAATTAATAACATTTTAACCTGTTAATGCCCGTAGAAAAATGTAAATGTACAAGATATGAAAATAGGCGTGCCTGTCACGTGACAAAAAACCAGGCAGCCCGGAACCAGCAGCCGGTAGTGAGGGCCAATCACATTGCTGAAAAATGAAGCCATGGTTCGCGCGCTGGACGGCTCAGGATTTCCTTTACAATCGACTTTTACTGTATCACCGTCCCAATTTCCTCGTCTGTTTCTACCAGGCCTAGCCGCAGAAAGAGGGAAACAAAGCCTAATGCCTATTTTACTCAATAAATTGAAACTGAATTCTATCAGTCTACCACCTCCGCGCCAATTTACCTATTCTCTCTACCGTGTTCTAAACGTGTTTTACAAAATACAATCCGCTATTAGATTACCACGTTTTATACTAAACAAATGCATACGTCAACATACACCAAGATTACCGACGTGCGCTGTTTGCATCACATATTTCTCGGCTTAAGTCAACCCAATATCTGTCAGGAAATCATACGATGCCATTCGACTTAGCACCACTGGCGACAGCACTATTATCTACGTTTCAAGTGGAACTATTTTGACCTTAACACCACTTTGCAGTAAATGTCTCTGAAATTGCCGAGGAGGCCGTACGTATGGCATTAATTTCCGCGCATTCAGAATTTATTTTATCGTGTTGAAATTTATCAGACTTAAGGTCAGGGTTAAGGCACACAGCTAAATTTCGGAGGTAAGTGAAAATTTGTCTATACTTTGATATTCTTAAGCAATTAATGCCTGTTTTTACTTGAGTCCTTTTTAAAAGTCGCCTTTCACTAATGGATATAATTTTTTCCAGTTTTGTTTGACAGTCTGATAAAGTAGTCGTATTTCGTGAAGTGCCTTTTTAGTGTCTCCGTGTCAGACCGTCTCTTTCTAATAAACTAACAGGAGTATTTGCTATTCTGTGCGTTTTGGTGTACGTTAGCAACGTTTCGATCCTTGTGCTGCAACGGAAAACTTATCTAGTGCCCTGTAATGCCCCGAAGAACACGTGCTAAAAGACGAAAGCTTGTGTCGACCCCACCGCCTCTAAGTGCTAGTCTCGTGGCCGGAGACGCAGAAGGTACCAACATGTGTTTGTTTCCTTCTGCGGATATGCTTACCTCAAAAATCCCTTTAGTCCAAGTAGAACCTTTCTACCCCCTAATCGTCCAAAATTACGCCTCTGCTAGTCGTAACAGAACATCAGCCAATGGAATACTCGATCAGTCGATATGTGGCGACATAAGCAGCACTTCCGAAAAAGTCACTGAGCAAGCGTTTAAAGATATTGGAGTAATAAGTTCTGAAACTGAGGAGAGAATTAAACGCAGGCCTAATTTTGTACTGCGAAACAATCCGAGTCACTTATCTGCTAGAGAGGGAGTACATTTGTTCCTGCATAAATGTGGCTTGTGTTTCAGTGTTGCACAAGCTCAACGACTGCGCTCGCTCAGCCGTAATTCGCCGACACTAGTTACGCTTCCCTCCTTGATAGAAGTTGATTTTTTCTTGTCGGGGCGGAATATGTAGCGGCTAAGTGGTGATGGTGTACGCTCAGTGCGCCACAACTTCAAGCCATATCCCAAGTTGTTAGAAGCAGGACGTCATTTGGTTAGGAAGAAGATGATTTATTTATTCTGTACAGAATAGTGAATGGAAGTTGGAAACCGGGCGAGGGTGCGTCCGGCGCCGCGGAGACGGCGTCCGCGAGAGCGACGAGCCGTGTGTCGCTGAAGGTCGCCGCTGCAAAAGTGTTGTGGCCTTCTTACCTCTGTGCTGTCTGTTCCAAATGACGTCCGCAAGGGCGGCGTCCCGTGTGTGCACTTGTAACCAATCAGCGATAGAAAGTTGCGTTGATTGGCTCCGAGCCCACGCGAAGGTGGTGGCAAATTACCGACCAGGAGTGTGGCGTGGACGGGAGTGCAAATCGAGGGTTAGTGAGCGCAGCCGTGGCGCGTAAACAGTAGAACAATGGACAGAGAAAAGGCTGCTAGTGAGAGGCGCGACGTAGCCATTATGGCTGTCCACAAAGATAATTAGAGAATTCTGCCGTAAATGGGGCTGCTCCGTTTCGCCAGAACTCGTACCATTGCAGGGAAGACTGAACAAATTGAAATTGTCAAAAACCAACACCGAGATGATGACACCTATTGTCAGTTTGAATAAGTCTTTTACAACACCATCTGCGGTCTCTGCACGTCTCGACATAGTCAAATCCGTAGAAAATTTAACTACTGCTGAGATCTTTAAACGCATCAACACGCCTGGTATAAACACGCCTCTAACGACTCACCCAGCAACCCCAAGCAAGCCTAAGCATGTGCCTAAGTAAAAGGCGAATCTAATTTCCGCCTCAGCCATCCGGACACCTGGTAAGTCCCGCTCCATTATGAAATCTTTTCCTCCACAATCGCCTAACACTGCCTTAAACTTCAAAAGCCAAAACTTGGCGTGTTTCCAACTACCCCGCAGCCCTCATATGGAGGTGGTTAGGCCGAATATGCCGACATCCCCGCCTTTTCATAGAATTTCTGCTCCAATTGAAGCAGTGCGTCCCCATCCCCAATCGCGTTTCCTCCACGGCCGATTTGCCAATGCATTCCTCCTGCCAATGTCCATACTGGGTCAGTTAACTCATCCGCTTTTAAATTTCGTTCCGGCGAGAATACGTTACAGTATCCGGCCTGTGGATTTCCAGATGAAAATGAGCTAGCTAACAATCGTTACCAGCTTCCCTGCCCGTCATTTCCTCCCCAAATCCAACCCCATTTTATCCACGTCAGAATATTTTCGTGCCAGGAAGTTTCTTGCAGGACCGGATGGGTGCATCCGGACCGTGTGTTCCGTGGGCAGCCAAGAACTGTACAGCGTAGTCCAGTTCCTTCAGAAACAAACAGCTTATCCCCTCAAACTCTTTGATCTAAACGCCAGATCTTTGCTGAATAAGATGCCTTTGCTTCAGACAGTCGCATCCGTCCGATGTCCAGATGTTGTCTTACTAACAAAGACATGGGCATCAGTTTCCGTTGCTGACTCCGAACTCTCTCTCCTAGGCTATACTTGCATTCGAAATGATCGTCATGACGGCCGTGGTGTGGGCAGCTGCGTCTATGTTAAGCAAACGCTTACATTTCTGCCACTGGACCTCTCGCATTTTTCCGCGGTAGAAGGCAGCAGCTGACTCCAGATTGCATTGGGAAATAGGTTATCCTTACTCGTTTGCTGTGTTTATCGTCCTCACAACACCAACGACAATTTTGACCGTTTACTCACACAGGCATTTTATGCTGCGATTTGTTGCGGGTGACTTCAATTTGCCTGAAGTCCGCTGGCCTCCGCCTTCCGGTGCCAGAATGTTCGATGATTTTCCCTGAGGCTGTGGACGTTGGGATGTGGACTCAGGTTTACGATTTTCCCACCCGAGGATGAATCAAGCTTGACCTAATTTTCTGTACAGGCTGCATGCCTTCGTCATTGTCATCCCTAGGCCCATTCAACGTTGGAACTCGAGACTGGCAAAACGTTGTCCTCAAAGTGTAGCTTCATTCTCGATTTCCAATCAACTCGGATGACCGAATTATTAACACATCTTAATTCCTACGACTGGACTGATTTCTTCCTTACTTCGGATGTAAATGTTTGCACTGCAAAACTGTACGAAATTTTGGATCCGCCTATTTATCGTTTTGTCCCCCGTAGGAAAATAATTAACGTTGAGGATGAGGTTTCCTACACTTACCTTTCGTCGCAGGTTGCGCAGACTTTCTCGTCGATTCCATCTTCAGATCGACAATTCCGTTCTGCACTTGATGTGTGATATTTTGGAGCGAGTTAAGGGATTGTCTTAAGAAAAACTGCTAGCCGAAGAGGTCCAATTCACTGAAAACCGTTCGTTAAATGTCTCGAAACTTTTCTCCCGAAAAGTACAAATTCAAAGAAAGACGCAGCATCCCACCCTCCGAGATGCTCTCGGGAATCCTATAGATGATGCCCAGTTAACCGCTGTTAGCTTCAATGCTTAATGTTTCAGTTTTTATGCTCCAGAATGAGCATTAACGATGAGAGACCCAGCCCAACCCTCGAGATGCATGCTCAATTTGTCACACTACTATGGACCAAGTTGAATTATTTCAACAACATTTTTTCTGTGTACATTGCACCCAATTTTACGTTGCAAATTGGGAACTGCAACGCTCACGCCTATTTCCCTCAATAAACTGAACTGAATAATTGCACCATTCTGTGTCTCAGAAATCAAAACCAGTTCCCTCATTCGCGGCCCTACTATTTGAGTTGAATGCCTCTATGAAAAGTAGAAACTCAAGAAAGATCTCGGAGTTTGGATTACAGGCACCATAAAGCCTTCTACGCAATGTGGTATGGCGCATAAGGCCGCAACTTCAACTTCGTGCACCATCAAGAGTGTATTTACAGTTTTGGGTGAAGAATGATCCTCAAAATCCCTCCGCACGTTTGTAAGGTCGCGTACTGAATATGCGACCGACGCCTGGAGACCCTGGACGCTGCAGGATTTTAATTTACTCAAAACGATACAGAGGCAAACGGCAAAATTAGCTAGAGGCCAAGTCTCTGCGCAACTCAGAAGATAGAGAGTAAGGTTATTTGACGGTAGCCACATGGCAGTGCACCTTAACCTCCAACTAATTTTGTGGTTTAGCATTAGCATATGGAAACGTATTTGCACAGGATCCATGAAGAGGGATCCTATTTCGAAGGGATAAAGAATAGGAGGCCTAAAAATTGGATTTTGAGAAGGCTGAGCATAATATGAACTTGCTTTATCACCTCATGCAGATAGAATCTCTGCCAAAGCCGCGCAGATATGTGGATTCATATCGCATAATTTTTTCCTTCCAGAAATGAAGCTTAGACTTTATCAAATGTTTGTTCTTCCAGTCCTCGAATACTGCTGTCCTTTCTTCGGTTTAATGAACGCCTGCGACCGTAATAAAATCGAAAATGTTCAGAGGGTTTTCACCCGGAAACTGTTCTCTCAAGCTTCGTCCAGTCTTTCTTATACTCAGAGATGTCAGCTGGCGAACATTAAGTTTTTGTGGGTTAGAAGACTCGAAGCTGGCCTTCGCTTCCTTTTTCGCATCAACTCTAGCTCCAGTCTTCCGCACATTGACACTCACTCCGAGAGATCGGTCTCATGCCACGCGCAACTCCTGCATGATAATTCCGCCGCCTCTTTGTACTACATCTAAGCCCTCCCTCTTCTTTGCTTCCAAATATGCCTTCCTTTGGAATAATCTTCCGCCTGAAATTAGATTATCGCCTAAGTTACTGGTATTCAAGTCGAAATTACGTAAACATCTTACACCAGAAAGCATAAAGGCACTGTGAACGGTCTCATTCCCGAACACTCAGATTCTTGACTTCGAGAAGGGTCCTCCTGGGATTTAGTGGTAGATTAAGTGGTAACTCTTAATTATATCATTAGAAACCCCTATTTTGAATTGGTTTCTAAATCCACTGCTATCACTCCCACCCCCATCGCGAAAATTTTCGCGGTTTTTGATGTCATCTCCCGCATTCCGACCTCATGCGGTCTGTCGACGCTCACGGCGGAACCCTCAGTATTCGCCGTCTACTAGTAGTTTGGTCGTTCCTCCCTTCCCCTCTGCTCGGCTGAGCTCGAAGCGTGCTGTGGCCGATCGCATCTGGGTTCCTCTCGTCTGGCCTCTTTGACGCGGCGTGCCAATCCGGCCCGGACGATCTCAATTGTGAATCCCGTATACAATGCCATTTGCAAGCCAGTCCTGTCTGACCCACATTCGTACCCCTCAAGGCTGACATTTATTGCTACCCTGACAATGACCGACAACATTCCGTTATATACCGCCACCTACAGGCCAGTCCTGCTCGTTTTTTTCTGTTATTATTTTTATGGAGGGCTTTTTTTTCTCCTGTAAAATTAATCCAATCATTTTTAACTTTTTATAAGGAGTTTTTTTTCACCCCTCAATCATCATGTTTCTCAATGGACTTCTAATTCAGAAACTATGAA
This sequence comes from Spirometra erinaceieuropaei, assembly GCA_902702965.1. NCBI lineage: Eukaryota > Metazoa > Platyhelminthes > Cestoda > Diphyllobothriidea > Diphyllobothriidae > Spirometra > Spirometra erinaceieuropaei. The sequence continues at coordinate 761,617 of CACRXP010000074.1, forward strand.
TTGTATTTTGTAAAGATTCGGCCTACCTCGTCTAAAACTCGCATGCAAATTTATTTTAACTTGCTTTGATGGGACCCCGACGGGTCTTTAATAAAAATTATCTATCTATCTATTTATGTTAAGAAACAAACTGAATGGTTAAGATAAATTTTTGACATCATGAGT
>CACRXP010000074.1:761850-775197 GCA_902702965.1 Spirometra erinaceieuropaei
GTTTGGTCGTTCCTCCCTTCCCCTCTGCTCGGCTGAGCTCGAAGCGTGCTGTGGCCGATCGCATCTCGGTTCCTCTCGTCTGGCCTCTTTGACGCGGCGTGCCAATCCGGCCCAGACGATCTCAATTGTGAATCCCGTATACAATGCCATTTGCAAGCCAGTCCTGTCTGACCCACAATCGTACCCATCAAGGCTGACATTTATTGCTACCCTGATGATGACCGACAACATTCCGTTATATACCGCCACCTACAGGCCAGTCCTGCTCGCTTTTTTCTGTTATTATTTTTGTGGAGGGTTTTTTTTTTCTCCTGTAAAATTAATCCAATCATTTTTACCTTTTTCTAAGGAGTTTTTTTCACCCCTCAATCATCATGTTTCTCAATGGACTTCTAATTCAGAAACTAGGAATTGCATTTTGTAAAGATTCGGCCTACCTCGTCTAAAACTCGCATGCAAATATATTTTAACTTGCTTTGATGGGACCCCGACGGGTCTTTAATAAAAATTATCTATCTATCCATCTATCTATTTATGTTAAGAAACAAACTGAATGGTTTAGAGAAATTTTGGACATCATGAGTAATCTTTGCTATTTGGGGATTCAGGCTAGCTGTGTGTTGGGAAAATTGTTTGCAACATTGTTTACTTGCATTTATCAGGCTGGTGTTCTAGCGGTCTTTCTAAATGTGGTGCCTTCTTTAAATTCAGAATTCCGATTAGGAGCAGGTAAAGATCTCCCTGGATTATCATCTGGTTTCTTTGATCTTACCGCCTGGCCTGGCACGGGAAGGGGAAGGATCCGACCCAGTCTTATTAACTTAGTCACTGTTCTGAGTCCTGGAGATCGGTTGCAAATGTAGGGTTAGTCCGTCTTTACTGCTAGGATCAAACGACATGGTAAAAGAGGGAGCAGCATGTGAGCAATATTGCCTCTTACAGGTATTTCAAAGTGGCAGGTTTCAACTAAATCAGTGATAATGTGCTCAGATAAAGGGCTAGGTGGAACTAGGGCCGCCGCAGATACGGAGAAAACTTGTCTGACACAAGATCCCTAATAGCAATTCCATCTCGAGGCGACAGCGACTCGTTGTGGAAAAGTCGCGATAGGTATGACCGATTTATGGCGGTCGCTATCGAGCCGACAGCGAAAAGTCGCGATGTAACGCTGTGCGACGACAGCACTGAATATGGTTATCTTTGCCTCGTATGACTTTTATTACCAACGACGCATATATTCTGCTAGCCCAAACGCTTTACCAATTGGCATACTACGTTTCCCAAAGGAGATTTAAGCAAACATATTTCGCTGTTTATGTTGGAAAAATTGTTTTATTATAACAAAAGTGGAATACAAAAAGCTGACTTCCTTAGACTCCCTCCTGCATCTTCGATTAGGGACACGACGGGCCTGCGATAAGTTCCAAGTGGAGGAATTAATCTAAGGAAACGCGACACTTACCGTCTTTATCGTTCAGCAGTGAATCTGGTCGACACCGCCGCTTTCATAGTGCGTCAAGAGAACGTTTCAGTCGCCTTGTGAAAGCGGCCTCTAACGCATAAACGTCTACACGGCCTCCTATTTTTCACAAGGCATACACCTCTTTTTATCAGTTCAGGACTTGCAGATGCGTTTACATACCTTTAATTACCTCGTATACCTGTGAACCACACAGGCCCTCCTTGTTCTTTCATCTTTAAAATTAATGTGTTCCGTTACATCTTCATCTAAGAAGGCACAAAATACCCTCTTGACAAAGTCGTCGGTGTTCCTTCTGTCTAGACAGATCCGAAAATCCCTCTAAAAATATTCCGTGACATTTTTAAATGTGTACCAGTCGACCTCTGTACTGTGGGTCGCAAAACCTGCTATTGACCGCAACGAACTCGGACTTCGTGTACAGAGGCCGCCCTATGGGATTAGAGGGCAAGGCGGCCGTCGTGTTATAATATGCCGTCTGTCCATCTTTCGAAAATGATCTTATGAGCTGCAGGCGCTCATACACACGCAGGTTACCCTTGACTAATCATACCAACTGCCTACGCATAGCCTTTTGTTCCCTTCGTTAGAGCTCCGGTTGGTGCAGAATGGCCGCGATTCCTGCACGAACTGTTTTATCTCGCTAATCTACGAAATCAATGTATGACAGATAGCATTACCTTTATTGTTTGTCTGCCTTCGTGCTGGCGGTGTATCTACAGAATCTACGTCGGAGTCTTAAACTTTCTACGAAATGTTTAATGTAACATTATGAAACATAACATGCGTGACAGGGGCGGCTCGCCTAACTCCCAGGAAGGACTATCGTAAGGACTCTTTTGTTGTCTGGTATGCCTGCGGCGACCGTCTTCTTCATCATTGGACTCCATGAATGCATCTACAACCACACAGGAAAAAGGGAGTTAGTGAATTTTCCCGCATCTATGTCAACGTCATCCCTTAACGCTCATAAACCACTTACTGGGGTGTGTATGGTTGTAGGGTTTACGAGCACTGCCAACATTGAGGATGGGATTTAGCGGTAGACATCTGCTGTCTGTAATCATCTGTCAATTATTTTCATGATTACATACGACTGGGAATGTGGAAAACGAACGTACTTAGAGAAGTAGATGGGAAAATTTGCACAGCCGATGGCGCTTGACATGTCAGCTTTGTAGACCCTCAGTTTTGAAGAATTCGTGGGATAAAGGTAGTAAACAGCATCGTAAATGAACTCGCTATAAACAATCAGAACACGTCCTGCGCTGTCACGTAGAATGTTCCTCATGCCTACGATCTTATTACCAAGACTAATGCATCAATTAGCTACTGATGTGTCCACTCTGAATCGTGCGGCGAGCATACACGCAAATTGCACTCGCGCCTCAAACCCTTCGGGAAGTGGATTCAAATTGTCCTTACGCGGAAGCCTAATGTCTTCGCCAAAGTGGGTGAAGCTTCCTTTGATGTCAATTTCACTGAGTTGCTTAGCTATTTGTTGCTAAGGCCTGGATGGACTTCGCAACAGCCTCCTCAGTCGACAAAGGTAGCTCTCGAATGGAAAGCAAGAGAAGCAATCCAAGGCTCCGTGACGTTCAACATCATCAGCAATATGCATAATGCCGTGAAGGTTGCAGACCATATGTTCCGGCCCATAAAACACGTCAAACTTACGTGTAGTTATTAGTTTTAGACTGTAGCCTACATTTTCCATGCGAATGTCCGTAAATAGGAGAAGAATGTGCTTGAATTACTTTAAGGGTAGAATGTCCTTCAGGACAACTATCTCAGTATACAGCAAAAACTGTTCGTAATTAGTACCCTTCCGGGGGGTCAAATCACTTAGACTTCTACACGTCCGAGAAAACTCTGTAGTATGAACGTGTTTAAACTCCGCAACTTACCATTAAGTTGTATTACTATTAAGTGGCAGACAGGGACAAAGTTGGCCAGAAGTCAAAAAGGAAGATGAAAAGGGCGATTGGTGGTGCTGTGCTTCGGGCGAGCCTTTTTCTTCTTCACTTTACAGACCAGAAGGAGGGTTCAAACAGAGTTGAGAAGACGACTCCAGTGAATGCAGTACCTACCCCAGAACCACAGCAGTGAAGTGCTCAATAATTCTTTTTGACTGCCGTTATCCCCATCTTCATTGAGACTATACGCTCCCCGTCCTCATTTACCCTATTGCATATATACATCTTTTGTGTACAGACCGTTCTTCTTCTACTGAATTTCACACTAGCTTGAGTTTTTTATTGAAGAATGAGTGATGCTGACGATCCATGCAATTCAGAGTTGACGTACGGTACTGAGCCCAAGCCAATCCTTGAAGGAGCAGCAGCCGCAAAGATCATTGCAATAAGGAAGACAGGACAAGTGAGTGGCCCGTCTATTGCAAAGTAATTCAACTTGGTGTGTCCTAAGTGTGCACAATTTTGATTGGCCATCTGACTTAGACCGGTAAAATTTCACCTACAAATGAATTAGCCTCCTCGTCACGCCTATGAATAACAGACCAGTTTTCAGGGGGCCACAGTGAACTGCCAAAATTTTCAGGCATAAGGGCTGATTATGAATGATCAGCGTGAATATCTTGACGAAACTTACACTTTCTTTATCAATCCTTATTTTTGACTGTAAATGTAGCGACTGTTTATCTGACTAATCGTCAAAATATTTTTCGTTTTCCGGTTATACTTCACTGTTTGTGGTTCAGGGTGTCGCGCACGTTTTTTCAAAGGTGGTCGAAAATTTGTTGACATATTGTTCGTTTCTTAACCTATGTCGTCGGAATTTATGTGTTAGTGGTCTTTGGGTTACATCGCGTGGTCGTAGTACGCATCACCCGTAGCACCGCATGCTGTACGTACTTTAGGCGAACATTACTAAAAATGTGTATACAAGTAGAGTCACAAAAGCTAGCTCCGCAGATGCTAGGTTGCGTAAAATGTTCCGTGTAATAAGTCAGATCGTATAATATAGTTTACTGTGCGTTTATTTTACACAATATATTGTAACATAGTCTGTTCTAGTTCAGTCAAGTTATTTATCATCCAACTTAGTTAAATTTGACTTTATTAGGGTATGCTAAATCAGAGACAGCCTACCGTACAGCTCGAGCTTGCGGAAGTGTGCCGTAAAAAACGGCCTATCTGGCGTATGGCGCCCTAGTAGCAAACTATATCGAGTAGATATCTATTAGATATCTATTTATCGAGATATATATATCGATTAGATATCTATTTTGTCGCGGGACGCGTCCCGCAGTACGTGAATCGCACGTGTTCTTTCAGGTGCGCAGCGTAGGCATCAATCGCGTAAGTACTTGGTGGCGGTGAAGGAAATTGCGAGTCAAGTGGTAAACGGAAGGTGCTCCCAGTCATCATCATATAAGGAGTATAGCCCATGAGGACGTGAACAGTTGCCTGGTAAGCCATCAGGGCCCAGGGAAGGAGTTTGTCTTGGTCGCGTGGGTGATGTTCTTCTGCGAAAAGCCTCAAGAAAGTTAGTGTCTGGTTCGTTCGTTCCACTTGTCCATTACATTCTGGGTAGATGGGAGTTGTAGGCCTTTTGGCACATGTCTTTGACTAGTATACTGACGAAGTTGTCTGCGCAATCTTAATAAATAGATGATGGCGCGCCAAAGCGGTGTGTCCATTCATTTAAGAAGACGACGGACGCCGCATCTTGTCATGGGAGTGGCGTCGTCTTCGCCCACTTCGTAAAATAATCTGCCATTACCAGAATAAAACGGTGTACCTCCGTCGTAAACGGAATTGGGCAAATGATATCTATACCTATCCTTTCGAAGGGGAAATTGGTTGACACTGACTGCAGGGCCCCCTTATGTGTCGGGTCGAGTTTTTAACAGGCAAACGTGTGACTCTAATTACCTAACACGTTAACATACTTATGTAATCGAGGCCACGAGAACCTTTGCCGCTCTGCCATCTTCGTTTTATGTTGTCTGACATGACCCAGTTCGCGATAAAGGTCCGTTACCACTGGGATGACCAGGCTACTCGGGAAAACAACGCTAGGTGAACTGGATGACTCATCCTTCATAATAAGATGTTATTGTCTACAAAAAGGTGCGGCTGTTGGTTGCGTAGGATAGACTTCTTTCGAGGAACCAGATACATCTCTGTCCGTCAGTCGCGATCGACCGTGAAGAAGGTGGTCGTACACAATTACAGTGTCTGCGTCAGTACTTTGTGCAATAACCAAGTGGTGACGTGTAGGTTCACCAACCTGCATCTCGTTGACTTATCTGATAGCTACTGACAAGTGCTCACAGTCCACTGTGTGAGGGCGACGTGACAACGCATCCGCGTTTGTATGTGTAGTCCCTGGTCCATGTTATAGTGATTCCCCCATCGAGCTAGGTGTTCTTCTTTGTCTTTTGTGTTCTGTAACCATCAAAGAGCTTAGCCATCACAGCACAAGTGAGGGTGGACGGGACTGTTTGATGAAGGTAATTACGGCTAACATTTTCAATTGTTTCGTTGTGCGTTAGACAGGATTTCCCTGACAAAAAATATTGGCCTTTTACGGACCAACTCGCTCCTCCGGAAGTACTCCACCAGTTCCGAATCCACTGGCTTCCGTATCTAAGATGAATGTTAGGGTGTCGTCGTCGGCGACGATTCTCTGTCAGTATATCTGACCATATCAGCAAAATGGTGGGTGTAACGACGGTAGTATGATGCCAACCCTAGAAAGCCTCTCGCTTCTGTCTGTGATTGAGTTATTGGCCAAGGTTGGATGCATTTATTTTTTAAGGTGTCGCCCGTATGCCCATCGAACTGACTTTATGGCCTAAATAATCGATGGAGTCATTGAGGAATTGACACTTCGATGGGTTGAGTCGAAATCCTGAATCCTGTTGTGCCGTTAATATTGCGAAGAGGTCAACGTTGTGTTGCCTGCCGGTCTCCCTGAAAACGATCACGTCGTTGAGATAAATCAAATATTGTTGCGGATGTAAGTGGGTCAAGATGATTTGCATCAGTCTCTGGAATATAGCACCGGCGTTGCACGCCCTCTGAGAAAGTATTGCATAAAGACCGTCTTTTGGCGGTTGGCAGGTTCGAGTATCAGTGTGCACCCACGCGTGCGTCAATAGTGCGCTCAGTACGATGCATTGAGAAGGAGTAATAAGTTGTAGCAGAATTAAGTCTCCGGAAGTCAAGAGCGCAGTTTACCGCCCTTTTTAAGCACAAAGGCAACAAGCGAGGCTGGCGGTGACTTCAGCGGCAAGCATCGACTCAAGCATGTCACTGACTTTCTTTTGGGACGGGATGGCTGCCGCACAGGTTTAGCGCGAACCCTACCGATAGTGTGACGTATGCTAACGGTTTACCCTAAAGAATGCTCGTCGCATGCAAATATATCTTAAAACTGACGTAAAAAGGCTCTGTGGGTAGCTGTGTCATCTTTGTAGCAGTTCGACTTCGAAAAAATATTATCTACGTTTTCCGGAAGGGTCTGTACTGATGCATGTATCGCTTCATGAACTGCCATTTTGTCGAGGGGGGTGCCTGTTGTGTCTAAATTGAAGGCTGCAGTCCTTAACGTCAATGACTTAGTGTCGTTGCGACAGAAAGTTGATGCCTAAAACCATATCCCACGCCGAATTGAGAGCTACAAAGAAACTATGGCCAATGTCTTTGGGGAAGAAACTAAAGGAGAAGTTTACCGCACCTTGATGCAGTAGGCGAGAGTCGCCGGCTGTCGCTAAGAGGTGTGTGAACAGTTTTAACAGGATGGGGATACAACTGATCGGGTAATGCTGTAAGGTTGACTAATGATATCATTTTGCCAGTGTAGATAAGAGCCTCCACCGTCCTGTTCATCACTGGGACCTCCGTATAAAAAGGAGATAAAGAAGTCGATGGCTCAGAACATGTGGAAGAAGGGATAATACCAGGGTTCATGGGCAGTTCTAGATCTGTGGAAACCCGTTCGTCGTGAGCTGCAATCTTATCTTTCTGAGGCAGTTGTATGCCAAGGACGCCGAAATCTTTCAGCGTTGGGACGGTAGACGTGGCGGTCTGGGATACGAGGTGGTCATCTGTTGCCTTTAACGCTGTTGATTCATCACACTTTGGTAAAATTTCGTAAAAAGGAAGACGATGGATAAAATATGTAAGTCGGATGTGGACCTTCTATCCGAGTTGTCGAGCGAAACACGATCATGATAATTCAACCCACTGGTCCTGCTAAGTGGACTAGAGAAATATCTCCCAGGGGATGGGTCAGGACACTAGGACACACGAAACAAAACTTCGTTCCTTTCGCGTCCGTCCATCAACTCTGACCTGGCGACTGTTACAGTATAACTTGATCATAGCTAGGACCTTTGACGACACACCGTCCGGCTCCATTTTCCGCCACAGAAACTCACAGTGAACATTGTAGAGTGCTGTCGTTGGTTCCCCGTAACTGTGATGGAGTTCGGGAATCCTCCGAAGCCTGTCTACTTACCACTCCTGACCTTCCTGTTTGTTGAAGGTTGCGCCTTTTGTACCGGTACAAAAGGTGGGAGTTGTGACAGATTGTCCTAATACTTCGTCTTACCCCCACTCCACTTATTAGGAACGATCTCAAGCGCCTCATGGAGCCCGTGCACCAGGTTTCGACACAAGACATAGACTTCATCAGGGATGTCGTTTTCTTTGGCACCTTGTTGCTGTGCAGTCTTAGTGCCGTGATTGTGCTCCTTTTTGTTTTGCTTTTCGGTCGTATGTAAATTAGTGTCAAAGTCGCCTGATTTTCTACATATGACTATCGACTACGCTCCTCATATGTCCTGATCAATAGTCTATCTGATCTCATCTAAGATTGCTGACCACCTCAGTGGTGATAGTCCTGATGCATATGCAACCGAAACAGTTAGTTAGTTTTGTTCGCTTTCACTTTTTAAATCCATATTTTACGACTTAGGCAAAAACAATTAGGTTCTTGATTTTGCAGAGTATTTGGTAGACCTTTTGCCATCGGCCTTGGTTTGTTTTTCCACCCGTCGCCGCCTTCAAAGGTGGACCTAGGTGCAGTTGCTGCTACATGTTCTCCGGAATTTTGACAGTCAATATTATGCTTTCTTCTTCGCGCACCATCCCAATGGTATGGTCGCACCTCTACTTTCTGGAATTTAAATCACGTATCCTTTATTTTAAAATGCTTTCTAGAGATAGAATTCAATAGGATGTTAAAAGTAAACAATGGGTTTTCATACGGAGTAGACTGATTTTACTCTTCTTTGAGTTTATATCACTTCGACATCTTTAAATTATTGATTACTTCTTCACCTGAAGACTAGACAGCATAATTAGCTCCTCTTATCCCCAGAATCAGAAAGCTGTTTCCAGTCCGTGCCATTCACGAACTCTAGTAGGGGTGTGTAACTAGTGAAACGTTTGTCGAGTCTTTCGTATTGGGGAACTAATCCTCCTGATCATCGATGACCAGCAAAGAGTCCTGCTGTCGAGCTACGTATTAGAAGTCCCCTAACTTCGTCAGATTAAATGTCGACCGGAACACACGCGTATAGTTGGTCAGAAATCCCTTCAACCGGTAGCATCAGAGCCAGTGGCACTGAGACCCCTCTCTTCTTCAGGGCTTATGTTATTTGGTGACATATTTCGCCTCCCCCTGATGCCTGACCCTCCATAATCAGAAATTGTTGCGGACGGCTTTCTGCTCTTGTCTGCCGACCGGATCGCTGTCTTTGAATATGCCTAATTACTAATAAGTCGCCCGCCCGTGACTCAACTGTCAGACTGTTAACCCTCATGACCAACTGGAACTCTATGTAAATGACACGCCGCCCCCGTCTGACGTTACGATAAATAAGCTAGAAATACCCGTTCTAATCTTCTTAGGGGGTTTGTCCTCCGTATAGCAACAAAAAGTAGGCGAATTCATTATAGTCCAACCCTTCTCTGAACAGTTGGATGATGAAACCGAAGCTCCTTTCTCCCACGTCAGACGGGCGCTCACCGATCAGGTTACGGAACTTGCTTGTTTCTTTGTGCCTTGGGACTCATGCAAGAACCCTCTCAGGCAGTTGCACAGCGACTAGTAGTAGACTTAGATGAGATGGTACTGACAGAGACACGGGAGACCGGGATAGCCATTTCTGACTTACTAGCCGTCATCAGTCAGTCACACCCAATCCCAAGTGTGGATCACTTGAGATTCGAACCCGGGATCTTTGATCATGTAGTTTGACACTCCATCATTGAGCTGGTTACTTGTCAGGTAGCTTGGCGAATTTATTTTGAAATTGACTAGTGATTCTCCTCCTTCTGGAGCAAAGGCAATACGCGGATCTCTACCGGACTGTTCCTATTCCGATGTAGTTGCTTACAAGACTGACGAGCTTGAGCGTTTTCGGCAAAAGCCATTGATATTTCTCAGGCACAAGAGAGTTAGGGCAATCAGTTGGGTCAATATGAATTAATCAAAATCTGCCAAAACATCAATGAATTACTTGAGACTGGTAGTCATCTGGTGGAGTTCTAGGTGAATTACTTAGGAAATCCTGCTTGGGCAGTCAACTTACTGTATCCGATTTGGTGGATTCCAGACGTTGCAGTGGGTTGGGCGGGTAAACTTGACCCAAATGTGATTAAACTCGAGTCGTCCGGCGGGGCCTCATAGCTCAAGTGGTTAGAGCGTTGGCTGCGCCTAAAGCCTTCCCCTTACTGCGTGGGTTCGAATCCCACCGAGGCGCCGACTTTTTCACAATTGGGTCAATATGAATTAATCAAAATCTGCCAAAATACCTATGGACTGACATAAATGCCAACAACTCACATCCAGCCTTGCCTCCCACCGCCCTCCCACAGACATGGAAACACAAAATGACGTGCCTGTGGACGCACCGGCTGCCTGTCCCGGCACCTCCAGTGACACCGCAGGCCGGGCCAGCGCCTGCGCGGGTTGTCCGAACCAGTCTCTGTGCGCCAGTGGGGCCGCTAAGCTCTCACTGGAGGAACGCGAACCGGAAGTGGTGCAGACCATTCGTCGCCGTCTGGCCCGTGTCAAACGTTGTCTGTTTGTACTCTCGGGCAAGGGAGGAGTGGGCAAGAGCAGTGTCACCGTCTGTCTGGCTCGTGGACTCACGCAGCGCCAGGCTGCTGCTAGGCCAATGCAGGTTGGGGTGCTGGATCTCGATCTTTGCGGCCCCTCTATCCCCTGTCTAATGGGCTGCTTGGACGCGCAGGTATGCTCGTTTTGCAGTCGGACGTCTCATTTTTTTCTCTCACTATCCCACTGCACCATTTGGTGTTAACAGCTACTTAGGTTGCACCATGTGGTGCATCTATTAATCAGGCATGTACGCAGTTACTTTTCAAATGCAATTTCTCCCGCCAATTTGCTTTGCTGTCGCGGGTTCTTGTAAATATTTTTTCTGCTTTGCAAGGCTATCTTGCACTGTTTTTCTGTGTCATTAAATATAACTTAATTTTTAGGCCTATGTAATGAGGTGTCAAGTTGGGAAAACTTGTCTTTTTCGACACATCCCTCTTTTCGCCCTTAGTCGAGATCTCAAAGTTGCCCGTGACATTTGTGCTGTGTATGGAGAGAACGCTATGCCCAAAGTAACCGCTCAATATTGGTTCGCCAAAATCAAAAGTTACTCGTTTGAAATCTAGCATGTCTCCCGCTCCGGAGGACCGGCCGACCCCGATAAAGGCCGTCAGAATGCTGTTTTAAAAAAACGGTCGGCACTGGCACAACCAGACCCTCGAAAATCACTTTGCGTTGATTGAAAAAGTTCAAAGGCCTAGAGCGTAGATGCCGCAGATTTTGTCTGGACCCAACAAGTATCAGCATTGCACCATTGCTGCCGAATTTCTCGCGTGGCACAAAGGTAGCCGTGGACATAAACAAAGGCCTCTCTGTTGCATAGTCAATGAGAAATTGTGCTTCTGCATCTATGTGAAGCAAAGAACGGGGTGAATGAGTCACGACGAGCAAGCAACACGTCGGCCGAAGCAGGGTCTTCGTCCTCGAAAGACAATAATTTGCGTATAGTGAGAGGGCGTAATCCAATATGGAATGCTCGGACAAAATCAGGCGGTGGACAAGAAACCTTTACGCAACGCAACTGCATGGCGCCATTCAAGAAAAACGATCCGATCGTCAAGACCCAACTGGTTCTGCAAAATGACAGTGTCCGACCTCATTTTGTCAAAATGACCATCCGGGATCTCAATTGGGAAGTTTCGCCATATCCAAGCTACTGCCCTAACCTCGCTCCATCATACTACAGCCGAACCCCGATATTCACGGGAGGCTAGGGACCACGGCTACCCGGGAATGCTTGAGATCCCTCGAAAAATGTATATAACTGCCTATTTTAGTGTTTGAACACCAGATATAGCTTAGACTGTCATCTAAAACTATCATCATCAAAGTCATCCTGCAGCATTACCCTTAAAGAAATATAGGGCCTACGTGTATGCGTGGACACACCTACAGTTATTGCTCTTACCAAGGCGAAAACTAATCAAGTTACTCCTACATTCAGACACACACATTGCCTTTTATAAAGTACTCGTGTACGGTATATAGGAGTAACATTGGTACATCCACAAGTACAAGGAGCAGGTAAGTACTGTATTAAATATTTAAATATGCATTCCTCGCATTAGCTATTTTGTAAACGCAAGCCAGTATCGTATGAAGTAGCATTCCGTTTGGGTATTTCGGCATCACAAGCCCTGTGTTTGGACTTTGCGTATCGTTCGACGAACGTTTTTTTAAAAAAATACACTTAGTATTTTTGTGTGTCAAATAAGCATAAGTGTTTGAAAATCACTAAATCATTGAAAATGTATTTAACCACGAAAATAAATGAAAATGATTAGCGAATTTTCCAAATATGCTGTACGGGTAAAAAAGAAGCCCGCGAATAGTGGGGGTCAACTGCACCACCTTTTCCAGTCGTCATCAAACTAGATGGGGTACGCAACGTTCGACAATAATGAAGACCTCCAAAACCTCCTTAAGCCCCAAACTAATAAATGCTAAAGCTACAGAAAGATGTTGACGGTATCCTTATAGGATAGAAAAATGCTTTTGAATTATGCGGCATTAACGCCACATCAAAGCAAATTGACAGGAAGAATTACATTTGAGAAAAATCTCAGAAACTTATTTGGTACCGCAGTAGTTACTATGCCATCGAATTTTGGTTGGGCGAATCCGCCCGTCCTGGTGAGGAAATTGTGGTCCTTCTCGTTGTTGGCTGTCAGCCCTTCTTGGCCCTGCTTGCAAGAGAAATCGCCGAATTATCTGACTTGTTCCCACTCACCACAATTTTCTGTTCCAAACAATGACTCCAGGCGTTGGACTGCCCAAAATATGCTGATTCTGGCTTTATAAGGCTCCATTTGTGCTCATATCCTTGCTGGCGACAACTACTCACTACTCTTCGAGATTTGGGATTAGTCTTCGCATTGACGTACCACCGCGTGGCTATTCAACTAACCGAACTACAATTGGAGTTCTAATCTGCTTAGGTGATGTAAAGCTCACATTTAGACACCAGCTGACTGACTGGGTCTACACTGACAGTTGCCGGCTAAGTGCCATTCAGACTTTGTCCGGCATCTGCACTCCTATGCTGTCAGGTCGAAAAACCGGACAATTTCGAATGCCTCGAGCCAAATTTTTGGGAGATGGGCAGACTAACAACGGCATCGTCGCCTGCGTCTATGCTGCCTGCGGGGTCATTGCTTATACTGAACAATGTCCATGAGCCAATCATCACATCTCGCACGTCTCTAAGGCCCGCTCGCACCGTATATTTCCCTGGTTTCTCACTGGCCAGCTTGTTTGAAAGACTGGCG
>CACRXP010000074.1:784377-813057 GCA_902702965.1 Spirometra erinaceieuropaei
CAGAGAAGATCTCATCGGTACCGAGGGGCTGTGGCGGGCGGCGAATCTCCGGTGTTGCGCAGGGAGATGCCACATTTTCGTCGTTTATGCCCCGCCCCCTTTGCGATACCGATTTCCCCTCCACACAATCATTGCCATATCAGACTGTAAAATAGCACCTCGAAGCCCCAAATTGCGGCTAGTAGCCCCACCGTAGGAGTCCTACCTCGTACCAACCTCTACGACAAAACGTTAGCGCGCAAATTAGTGGTTACGTACACTTTACTAAAGCAAAAGTTTACGGAAAAAAATATGTACATTCATAATTGTAGTCCGTTATGGTTTGTCAAAGTGCATGGTAAGCATGACCACCGTCATCCATAGCTTGTTCCTGCAGGGAAGGAAAACCATTGTCTAGTGATGTACATTGCTTCTTCAATACTTTGAAACAATGATGAATAAAAAGTGTCTTTTGGTTAGTCGGATTTAGGCACAAAGACGAACATGTGCAAGGGAGTCCCGCGATAATAAAGTTTGGATATTTATACTACTCGTGTACACTAAGAGTAGTATATTTTGGTATCTAATGTAATATTACGCAGAGCAGTGTGAACATAAAGACATATTAACACCAAAATGAAACGCGTAACTACCACGTCCTCGGAGGGAGACGTTGGTTGGTACGGCGCGGCTAAATATGGAAATTTGGAAGTAAGTTAGAAGGACTCTTGCCAATTATTTCACCTTCTCGGCGGTAATTCTACACTTGGCTCTGCCCCCCTACCGATCTCTTCCTCCATGGAACCAGTCAATCGCAGTTTCGTGAAGTGCATGGATCAAAGGTTGCGTTTTCTCGAATTTCAGCTAAACAAATCAATAAAAAAATTTGACGTACTAAGAAGGACGCCACGAAGGGGGCAGCCAACAAAGCTCCGCCTCTGTGTTGATCCTCCTTAGCAGAAGCAGAGGCACAGCGGTGGACCCAATAGAGCAGTCAGGAGATTCCTGAAAAACTCCTCGTTTCGCCCTCCAATTACAGCTTGCTGTTTTATCTGTAACTGGCATTGATTATACCCGACAAACCACATTTCGGCTTTTCCTAAGTCTTTTCAGGGGGATAATATGGAATTGCTATGACAAGAACATTTTTTACAGGTGCGACTGACTGAAATGCATGAAAGGAGCTGCACTCAGAAAACTGCAGTATCAAAAACTTGTTTACATAAGTACTTTTGTTTGTTTCAAGGATGAGTCTACCCAATAAATTCAACTCATTTGGAACTGACAGCTCTACGGTCTCTCACAGTCAATAGATAAAGGAATTTTCTAGAGAGTGATTCATTTCCAGCTTTTTGAAAAAGTTCTATTTTCGCTCCTTTTTAAAATAAATCCGGCTCTCCTCTCAATGTTCATTTATATCTGGGCGTTTGAGAAACGTATTCTCTTGACTAACTGCCGAGTATTTAAATCTGGCCCAAGTTCTGGTCGAAATTACTGGGTTATTTAAAAAACACCCCTACCTCCTAAGCTGTCTGGAATAATAATCACAATCAGAATTACTGATTTTTGGACAGCCAATCAAGTTTTTAGCTCTTTCCAACATGGCCTCTTACCCGTGTAACGCCCCACGACCTCGGTAGGGTTGTTTGAATAAGGAAACACTTTTTGGCGCGCGGACCTAGGGTGGAGATGACGTAACCGCGTGCTGGTAAAGATGGCCGGTGTCCCTTCCTCTCACTCCCGCCGACCCCTTTTTACCGCAACGTACCGTGAAGCGCGTATCGTTTTCCCTCTCTCTACGTCGGCACCTCCCTCGGCCCTTCCCTGCAG
Organism: Spirometra erinaceieuropaei; assembly: GCA_902702965.1. Taxonomy (NCBI): domain Eukaryota; kingdom Metazoa; phylum Platyhelminthes; class Cestoda; order Diphyllobothriidea; family Diphyllobothriidae; genus Spirometra; species Spirometra erinaceieuropaei. The sequence continues at coordinate 786,187 of CACRXP010000074.1, forward strand.
TTGTCCACAGCGCTGTGTTCCCCACCGGTTATTTAACTGGCATGTCGGTATCGCCTCTCCGTCCAGACAGGTTGCTCCACAGCTTTAACTCGTTCTGCCTGTAATATTAACTATTATTATACGCTTTTCCAATTCCCATCTCTGTCCGTTACACCTTCTCGCCCACTTCACTTTCCTTCTTCTTTGACGGGTCTTGAATGACAAAATTATTATTATGTGCCGATGAGTATCGTGACTTACTAACGAACCTATACAGATCAACGTTAGCCAGGATCTCTTTCCAGGGCTTCGCTACTTGGGTGTGTGCTCCCCATGACGTCCTCTGCCGCTACCCCCAGTCGCTTTTGCTAAGCATGTCTGATGTCTCTTCTGAATCTATTCTATTCTTAACTATTGTCTATCTGTGGTCTCTACATATTCCAGTCTTAGTAAGGCCGTGGATAATGTGTTACACAGACTACTCTTAGTAAAATTGGAGGCCCTAGGGATTCGCGGTTCATTTATGAGTTCATCAAGTTCTATCTTTCAAATCGAAAACATTCTTAAGCACGTCTACTCTTTCTTTAGGGAGGATGACTTATATGGCTGCCCAATGGATTTCGTCTTTGGTACATCTCTTCTTAGTTTTGCTGAGTATTCTTGTTTGACTTTTAAATTGGGTGGCCATATAAGTCGTCTCTACCCTTTCCTTAAAGCTATGGCACAGCGTGGTTTGTTTTTGCCATTTCTCTTTCCATTTTGCTAGTCTGTGCCTGAAAATTTCTCGTCGCATTCTTCACTTTTTATTTTGTGTGATTGCATTCAATTCACTGACGAGATTAAAGACCTCAACCTTAACGGCATGATGTTCTCACTAGACGTTACATCACTTTTTACAAACGCCCCGGTTGCCGAGACAGTTGATTACATCTGTGATTTTCTATGTGCCAGTCAGCAAAAAATAGGAATACCGACGAACACACCCAAGGACCTATTACTAAGGTAAACATTAAATGTGCAGTTCCTTTTTGACAATCAACTTTATAGACAAATAGATGGTATTGCTATGGGTACGCCTCTTGGATCTATCTTAGCCGACGTCTTCAGGGGCAAGCTGGAGAGACTTCGACAAAGCGATCAGATCGAAAAGTTTAAACATTACGGTCGCTACGTCGATGATATCTTTGCGATTGCAACCACAGAAACCTACGTTGCTGTCCTCCTTAATGCTGTAAACCGAGCATATCTGTCCATCACGTTCACGTTGGAGATGGAATCGGCCGGTTCGCTTCCTTTCTTAGACGTCCTTCTAAACGGGAGATCTGACGGCAGCATCCGAAGGAACGTCTATCGGAAGAAAACCTGGTCTGAACAATACACGAACTTCTTTAGTCTCGTACCTCTCCAACAAAAACGAAATCTAATCAGGGGTTTGACATAAAGACCTAGGAAAAATGGTCCGACAGATAGTATTGAGGAGGAACTTAAAAAAATCTAGGACATGCTTCGTGAAAACGGGTATTCTGATAGGTTCATTGCAAAGAACCTTGCTGAACGACCCGTAAAACCCACCACACTGACCGCCGAAGAGAAAACGTTGTTTCTCAAAGTCCTTTTCAAGGAGATGCTGCGAGTGAACTCATAAGAAGACGTCTTGACCAAGCTGTTTCGTGAACCTTCCCAGTAGCAAGGGTTCGCATATCGTTCTCTACTAACCCTATTTTACGCGGAGAAGGCAAGGATAGGCTGTCGCCTCAGACCGCCTCAATGTGCATCTACTCATTCACTTGCTCCTGTAGAGCAGGTTATATTGGTCGTACGAGTCGGCGCCATTCCAGAAAATACGAGAGGCCCTTCCCGAATACCTGGCAAAAGGTGAAACTAGGAGAATAGACAGCGCCATCCTTTCGCATGCAGTGGATTCATACTATCTTGTGGACCCTGCTGAAGCATTTCGTGTGGTTTATAAGGTCCCCTCGAGCTAATCGGGCAGCGCCTGTTAGCGACAGTAGAAGCGGCCGCCATCAGGTTAAGAAAACCGACCACATGAGCCCAGAAGAACCTCGTTCACTCTCCGCACTTACCGTGGTCAAAGGTTGACCAACGGCATACGACTTTCCGTGACCCTCCGCACTTGCTAGCCTGTATTTTAAAAACTAACTTTTGTCGTCATTTTCACTCACTGTACGCCGTCCCGTATAACTGTACTGGCCTGACGAGAAGTTGTAGAAAGCAACGTTCGCTCGCTACCTTTTGTTTTCAATATAACGATGGGGATTTTCACAACTCTTAAACATTCTACCTGTCTCCAATGATGTTTATTTTGACACCGTCCAAATAATGCTGCATATGTCAGAAAGCGCTAATGACCATTCGTCACCCGTTGTTACCGATAGGCAAACTGACCGGCCTGAATTATACAACTATAACGATTTTATGCTGGAGTTTGGCGCTATGACCAAAATTCTGAGAAAATTGTTTGGCGGGAACTCTACGATGGACCTTCCAGAAATGTAGGCGTTTTGACTCGCTCCTTCACTTGGTTGCCAATGAATCATGTTAGATAAAAAGAACTTGTAACTACTTTTTGAAAAATTTTCCTCGGTCTGCATGGCCAACTGATGTCGCGATTGATCTTCTGTACTCGTTTAGATTCATCTATGAAATAGCGGCTGGCAGACGCCTGTCTTTCCGTAGCAAAAACCCGCCCATTTCAGCCAAGCTGTCTTCACCAGTCGTAATTAGCTCAATCTTTTGACACCGAGATCGTGTTTCTTCATATCTGAAAAATTGCGTCCCTTTTGTCACATGAACACTCGTCTCTTCAGCCAAAATCTCACCAATCCAACTTTAGTGCAATTAACCTTAAGAGGTCAGTTAATTCTGCTCCTGTGGGGTCTGACTCACTGCCTCCCCTAACTCCTACACCTGCCTCTTACTCAAACTGCTTAACTTCTTCGTCCGCTTCTAGATTAGAACCAGCCCTGGTTGTCGCTTCTAACTCTTCTTGCAGTTCTTAATGTCCGCGAATCCATCTGAATCAGTTAGAGCTTCCCCACCTCAACGGAGTCCTCTGACTTTCCTACATAAATCACCTGACAGTGACCACGTATTAATTCATTGTTGTTTACCGCTTGCCTTTTCAAAAAAGACAAGCGGCGTTCAGACTTACATGAACTACGACTGCGTAGATAGCGACTTAATAAATAACTATATGAGATCCTTGGATTGGTGTGGCTTCCTCACTTGTAGCGATGTAACCATTCTTCGTGATGCCATGTCCAATGTTTCCAAGGACATTCTAGAGTTTGTGCCGCGTAGATATCTCAAGCCTAATTCTTCAGATTCCCTTGTTCCTCATTTTCTTCAGAACAGACTAAAAAAGTTGAGGCGACAACTGCGTGACCCATCCACTAGTTCCTTATCAGTTCAACTTAGAATCACAGAGATTTTCGAAATGGCCTCAAGGATACACCAAGCGCGCGACAGGCAAAGAGAATCAATTGCTCTCAGTGGTTCGAATCCTGGCAAATCCGTCGCTAACATCTTCCGTCATCGGTCCTCCTCTAAGCGTGGCCAAGAACTTCCACCCCTGCTAAATGATAAAAAAATCTTCCTCACCGATGACACTGACAAGGCGGAGTTATTTAGTGCTTTCTTCGCAAAACACCTTGCTACCGAGTCCGATCCGGTCCCTTTCTTTCGATCACTTTCAGATAGGACACTTAGTACAATTGATGTCTCCTCAGATCTCATTAAGAAGCACATAAGCCGTTTGAAATACTCACGCTGCTCAGGAACGGACGAGATTCCGAATTCGATTATTAAACAAGCGTCCGACTTTCCCATATTGCCCAGTCATTTATTCTCGGTTTATATTTCAAAAGGATTCTTTCCTGAAACATGGAAAACGTCAATTATCATTCCCGTTTTCAAGTCAGGATCTCGGTCCGATGTTAATAAGTATCGGGGCGTGCACAAAATGCCGTCTCTAGCAAAACTTCTTGAAAGGATTATTTTCAATGAAATTCTTGACTTCTGTCTAGCTAATCGGCTTTGAGCTCTAGTCAGCATAAATTTTTACCTGAACGATCCTGCGAAACATGTCACTTGGCTTTTCTTAATCTAATCACTTCTCTTTGCAATGAGCAGCAGTCAGTGGTTGTTATTTACTTTGATCTTAGCAAAGCCTTTGACAAGGTGCCCCATAGCCGTCTTTTAGTAAAATTGGAAGCTCTCGGCATCCGGCCGCCTCTACTCGACTTTATTAGGTCCTATCTGTCCAACCGATATCAGAAAGTCATGGTCGGTAATAGCTACTCGACACCTCACTCGATCACGAGTGGCGTACTTCAAGGCACGGTCCTGGGTCCGCTACTCTTCCTTCTGTACATCAATGATATTTCGACTGAACTCGGAAATTCGCAAACTTTTACTTATGCCGATGACCTCAAGTGTGTTTACTCATACTCTAAGGACACCGCAAATGTTTGTGTTGAAATACTTAATGCCGATTTACTACGCTTAAGCAGATGGGGTTCAACATGGCAGATGGAGTTTTCATCATCCAAGTGTAGTTTTATGTCTTTTGGTCCTACCAAACTTCTTGGTCCCATAATTTTTCAGAATAACCCACTCTCAGAATGCCTCACCATAAAGGACCTAGGTCTAAGTTATACAAATAAACTTGCTTTATCACCTCATGCAGATAGAATCTCTGCCAAAGCCGCGCAGATATGTGGATTCATATCGCATAATTTTTTCCTTCCGGAAATTAAGCTAAGACTTTATCAAATGTTTGTTCTTCCAGTCCTCGAATACAGTTGTCCTTTCTTCGGTTTAATGAACGCCTGCGATCGTAATAAAATCGAAAATGTTCAGAGGGTTTTCACCCGGAAACTGTTCTCTCAAGCTTCGTCCAGTATTTCTTATACTCAGAGATGTCACCTGGCGAACATTAAGTTTTTGTGGGTTAGAAGCCTCGAAGCTGGCCTTTGCTTCCTTTTTCGCATCAACTCTTAATTATATCATTAGAAACCCCTGTTTTGCATTGGTTTCTAAATCCACTGCTATCCTTCCCCCCATAGCGACAATTTTCGCGGTTTTTGATGTCATCTCCCGCATTCCGACCTCATGCGGTCTGTCGACGCTCACGGCTGAACCCTCAGTATTCACTGTCTACTAGTAGTTCGGTCGTATCTCCCTTCCCCACTGCTCGGCTGAGCTCGAAGCGTGCTGTGGCCGATCGCATCTGGGTTCCTCTCGTCTGCCCTCTTTGACGCGGCGTATCAATCCGGCCCAGACGATCTCAATTGTGAATCCCGTATACAATGCCATATGCAAGCCAGTCCTGTCTGACCCACATTCGTACCCATCAAGGCTGACATTTATTGCTACCCTGACGATGACCGACAACATTCCGTTATATACCGCCACCGACAGGCCAGTCCTGCTCGCTTTTTTCTGTCATTATTTTTATTGAGGGGATTTTTTTCTCCTGAAAATTAATCCAATCATTTTTAACTTTTTGTAAGGAGTTTTTTCACCCCTCAATCATCATGTTTCTCAATGAACTTCTAATTCAGAAACTATGAATTGCATTTTGTAAAGATTCGGCCTACCTCGTCTAAAACTCGCATGCAAATTTATTTTAACTTGCTTTGATGCGTCCCTAACGGGTCTTTAATAAAAATTATCTATCTATCTCTGCCGTCAGAACGCTGAGATTCAAAATCCGAATCCGACACTGACGCAAAAGAAAGGTAGAGTACTTTCCCTTAGTAGTCTGCTGTTCCGCAGTAGGAGAACACTTAGGGACGAAATTGCGTGTCTAAAGGATAGCCTCGGAAACTTATTAGTTGAAGGGCCAAGAAAGTGCAATTACTGTCTCAGTTTTTCAGTCAATTTTTAAGGAGGAGTCCTCAGAAGACAATTGGCAGTTTGAAATGGACCGAGACAGCTAGGAGATTCGAATGCGCCAAGATACTGTCATCATTTAAACCATTGCCTTTTCCGTCGAAGAAGACGCGTCCTCAATCAAATAAAATCCGATAAGTCTCCTGGACCTGACGGAATTCCCGGGCTGATACTTAAGGAGCTATCAACGGAGCTGTCAAAGCCTCTTTCCACTCTCTTTGAGCTGTCAGTGCGAACAGGAAGGCTGCCACCACAGTGGAAGACATCTAACCTCGTTCCCTTACATAAGGGATGTAGCAGGATGGCACCAATCAGCTCCAAGCCTATTAGCTTAACTTGCCTTCCATGCAAAACGATAGAAGCTCTAGTAAAAAGCATTATACAGCAATTTTGTGAAGAAAATAACATCTTGCAGGATTTTCAACATGGTTTCCAGAGAGGACGTTCCTGCCCCTCAAATATGCTAACTTGTCTGTAGATCTGGACCAGGGTTCTGGAAGAGGGTTTTGAGGTCGATCTCGTGTACATCGATTTCCATAAAGTTTTTGATACTGTTCCGCACCAATGCCTTCTTCACAAATTGAGCGCCGTAAGCGTCCGTGCAGATCTCCTGAACTGGATAAGGGCGTTTCTGGTTGGTCGGAAACAACGTGTCTGTATCGGAGATGATATGTCAGAATGGGTGAACGTGACCAGTGGTGTGCCTGAATGCTCAGTCCTGTGACCATTACTCTTCATCCTTTATGTTAATGACAGCCTTCAGGAACTCGACTGCGGCAAAATAATGTTTGCCGACGACGTTCAGCTCTGACAAGTCATTAAGGGTCCGAATCATCAGAGATCTCTATAAGATAATCAGCACCGAATGCAATCGTGGTCGGAGAAATGGCTTCTAAATTTCAATGTGCAGAAAAGTGTCGTCCATCATCTGCGTCCAACCAACTCTTATTCAAATAAGAGCCTGTGGATGTATCACCTGAAAGATATAAGACTTCCCGCAGAATCTTCACAGAAGGATCTCGGGGTTTAGATATAGAACAACCTGAAACCAACACTGCAGTTCAACAAGGCTGCAAAAACGAAATGGGAGTGCTGCTTGCAATCAGAAGGGCGTTCGTAACCTTTGACCAAGACCTTTTTAGGAGAGTTTACGGCACATTTGTTCGGCCCCACTTAGCATATGGCCTACAAGCATGGCGGCCATGGCTAGTAAAGGACCAAGCATGCTTTGAAAGCGTACAACGTCGTACAACAAAGCTGGTAAACGGTCTAAAAAGCCAATCCTACACAGACAGACTGAATTGGCTTAATTTATTCCCTCTGTGTTACAGGAAGCAAAGAGATGATCTCATCCTAGTCTACATGATAATGCATGGCCTTGACCATGGACTTAGCTTTGAGGATGTTTCAGTGGCACCCATATGGGGCAGGTGTTCAACATGTCCAGGATGACCCGGCATTGGTGTGGGATGGAATCGCATCATGAGGTAAGACCAAACGAGGTGGAAGGGCAGGAGAATACTGAAGGAATAGCGCGTTGCCGCAAAGATGAAGGCTATTCCACGCCGACCAAAGGCATCGGGTTCCCCAGCTGGAACCCCTCTTTTCCTCGCTTAACGATTTCGGTGCCCCGCGACGAATACGACCTGCTGCTTGAGACGTAGCCCGTCGTGAGTTATCAGGAGCGCCAATTATACTGGCAGACGCCGTGGCATGTGTGTAGAACGGCGGTGGCGTCTGTGCCCGGCGATAATTAAGCATTCTCATTCTGATTTTTCTTGCCGGCACGATGAACGACCGTGTATGAATATTCTAAAATTATTATTATTATTGTCTGTCTGCCAGCGAGCGAGCGAGCAAGTTGACCGGCCAGGTCCTTGAAGTCCTCTAACCACCGCAGTGCCTAGTGATCGGCTTGGTAGTTATTTGGTTGACAAAAGCGGGCGGATGTTCAAGTCCATCAGCTTGTTGTTGAGACAGGACTGTCCCGATGGCTACAGCCGAAGTGTCAGCGTCCAAGATGGAGGTCAGGACGACTCGAAAATGTCGGGAATGGCCACAAAGAGGGAGATGTCGAACGTCGTTTCAGTTTCTCAAAGGCTTTGTCGCACTCGTCGGATCAGTGGAAAGTTGTATCGACCGAAGTCACTGTGGCGGGCCCCCACTAGACCTGGCTATTCTTATAAGAAAACCAGAGGCTGTAGAAAACCGCGAACGATTTGCTGTGGAAATACGCTAATGACAGTGCTAGAAGCATCTTTGATGAGAGTTGGATATGAATCTGCGTGGGTTGGGCAAGCAGGGTTGACGTTTCAGGAGAGACAAATTTTCGAGGACACCAGTACAAATTGAAGTTAAAATAAGCCAAACTCGAATTGCGGGGCCAAATTCTTCTCCCACCGGCCGGTTGAAGAATGGAACAAATTTCCGAACTCCGTTGTCTTAGCGGAAAACTTTGAGACCGTCAGCATAAGACTTGGTAAATTTATGTTTGATGGTCGAACATTTACACGATATAAATGACTGGCATAACTGCTATGTAAGTGTCTGCATGTTTTTTCATTCGTCTATCTGTAAATAGGATTTTCCAGGGCTCTGCCTTTATCCCTCATATATACTGAATTATACTAAATATACTGAACGGCCTTGATGTCATTGGAGAACTCGATAGCCTCATTATAGATCACTAGCGATTTCTTAGAGTGAGTTCAGAGGCTGCTGAGCGGCTGCAAGACAGGGCCAACTTGGGAGCGAAAACCCTGATAGCAAAACACCATAAATGTGAAGCGGCGTAATCGACAGATGGCTGCCGGGATTAAGAGCTTTAATATTACCTAAACCATTCCAGGAACAGGTTTTATCCCGTCAAAATTCTCTATGTGACGTAATATGACTAGGCTATTGACTCCAAGTTTACATTGAGCGACATTCCTTATAACACTGTGGAAGTCGAGTTGCTTGGATTAGCCTCTTGTTCGGAAGGGTCGAAACTGGCCACCGGCAAAACATCGATGTAGGTGTAGAAGGAACGAGAACTTCGTAAAACATTATAATTGAAATGCTGGAAGGTTTGAGTGGCATTCCTCTGACCAAAGTACATACGAGTGATTTGAAGACGAATACAGGCTCTCCGGAAGAGGTTTATTTATGTGCTGAAGTTTCAAAGAGCTGGGTCGGCTGGGTTAGGAAGAAGAACCGCCAGACCGACCACCCGACCAAAGTCCAATCAGTTCCCCTCGACGGAGTGGTGGCTCACAAAGCACACAGGCAAAACGCCCGTCAACCATCTCCCGAGAGGCCGAGGCAGCGAGAGGAGGAAAAATCGATCAGCATGCGGCCGGCCAACACAACTGCCACTTTAAATTAAATTTCTGATCGATTAAGTGCATTTTACGCTTTGACAATGAAGATCCGACCCAGCTCTTCGAAACATCAGCACTTAAATAAACCTTTTCCGGAGAGCCTGTCTTCGTCTTCAAATACTCAACCCGGATATCTCAACTTTGCCAATCTGTACATACGAGTGAATTCGAATAACCCAAACTCGATAGTCACTGCAGTTTTTAGCACCTCAATGGCTGAAGTTAGTATTTTGTAGTATGCATGAATCAAGTCAGTCCTAGAGAACCCTGGTTTATTGTGCAGCAGATGAGTGAATTCTTCGATAAATGGATGGTTGCCGAGTTCAGCACCTGGTAGTCACTACACGATCACCACAGTTAAGTCTTCTTGGGGGTGTTACGCAGCAGCAGTCGTACAGCCAAATAATTCCGAACACAAGCAGATCCTGAAACTTTACCTTGACAATTTTCAAAAGACTCGAGACAAGAAGACGTATTCATCCGTGATGAAAGTGGGGTGCCGGATTCTCGAAATAAGGCTGTGGTCCGGCGGGAATTGCATGATGAGTGGATGACAAGGGCAGTAATAAAAATGCATAAAGGTGGGGGGGTTGAGACACGGATCCACTTTACATTGGCAACATGCTCAGAGGTTCATGAAATTGTCTAAAAACTATCGATTTTTCAAATGGGCTAGCGGATCGTAATGTGCTAAGAAATCGACTCTTAGTAAGATTCACCTTGACAACTTCGTTTCAAAGCCGCCGGCTTTTAATGTTTTTTTTAAAAACCGACCCATTTCCTTACTTTTGTTAGGATCTTCATTACAAAGATGATTCTCTTTTCTCGGGGATTCGAACATATCATTCTTGAACAGATCGAACCTTGTCTTAATTTGTTTGTTTCTGACTAGATTTGTGTTGGCCAATAGAAACCTCAGCCTGAGACCCGCCCTGGTTAATGTGGTGTACGTGCCAGTGGGCGGCAACGTTCTCGTGTAAAGATGCTTCACGAAGTCGCTGACGCTATGGCAGCTGAAAAACGGTTTGCATTTAGCTTTCAACAAATAGTTCGTTTTAGGCCTAACCTGCTTAGCTCACGAACAATGATCAAATGCTCAACGCCAAATTGTGCCGGGTTTTCTTATTCGTCTGGCGTCGCATGCACTGTCTGTAATCAAATTATAAAGCCTACCACAGAGTTTACTGACGAAATCACAAGCCAAGCAAAAGTCGAGCAAGTCGGGGCGAAGCGCCGACTAATCGAGCAGCCTGTTAAAAACGTTTCCTGCTCTCCACAGTCGACTTTTTCGTACCCTATGGTAGTTCTCAGCATCGGAAAAGTTGGTGTCTTTGACGCTAGACAGAAGCCCTGTATTATTTCTTCTCGGGAATTGTCGTTCAGTTTCTATGACGACGGTATGGTGTATATGCTTTGATGATCTTTAGGCAACTGGATTCCGGTGCACATCTGCGCAGAGGAAGTCAATTGCATAATGTTTTGTGAAAGAATACAAGTCATATTTTTACGACCTACAGAAGTGTTAATGCGTAATCTACTTAACAAAGTCCATTCAAAGGGGACGCCCCGGAACACGGAAGGTTCCCCTTGGCTTGTTTGTTATGTGTTTTCCTAGGCGACAAAATGTGGCTCACCATTGTTTTGAAAGACATCCCCCAAATTAGAAGTGTTCCTGACACTTCTTGTCCATCACCTTATTTGACTGTACAGCAACTTGAGCTGTTTACTTCAAGTGTCCGCTTGTCTGGTGGCCATTGTGTTATGGAATTCAGTTATGACTTAGCACAGAAGTTGCTGACTGCGAACGGCGTCAAACTTGCGCGTCCCAACACTAATATTCCATCTGTGACGATGCCTGGCATTTCAAATGTTGCCAATCTTGTCCCGAAGAAAACAACGCCATCCTTCACACTTCTTTCTCCAGCACATATCGAAAATATGGCTTCGGATCCTAATTTCTGCATTTCCGACCCGGCCAAGTCAAGTGACTCAACATCTGAGCAGAATACGCAGTCAGTGAGTGTTCTACTGCGTTAAAATGCCTCATATCTAGTTTTCTTATTTCTCTGTCTAAAAATTTGTGCCCTGCTGCACATTAAAACTATTCTTAATCGGGCGTTTCATGGTCATCATCTAATTCGACTTTTGTCAAGCCACCTTATAGATCCTACTCTGGTTCCTCTTTAACCTGCTTCCCCAGAAGGCACCATTCACTGCTTTTCCCAATCTTATTGTGGTATAGATCTGAACTTTGTTCTGTCTTCCGAGAAAGTCTGCAGGCGGATTCAGGGGGGGGGGGCATTAGTCATTTTGACGTTCTGAACCCAAAATGATGTCCACTTGTTTTGGACAGGTTTACCATGATGTGAATATGTATGCTAAGCTAGTATCAATAACCACCAGGTTCCCCTGACCCCTTATAGCATACCTAAGCAATACGTTTGTCGCCTCACCTACTCCTCTTAACTTTTTATCAGGGAAAACGGTGTTTCGTTCATTCTGAGATGTCGCATACATCGAGTAAAATGGTGTTTTCACTGATGCTAAAAGGAAAGCCAGTTTGGGGAATGAATTCTGGACTGGATTAACAAGTAATTGTCCAAAGTTGTTGCGTGTTTGCTGCTCGAAAGTCAGATTTGCGTAATCGGAAGCTAGGCTATAGCGTTTATTTCCAGCCTCTTGGTCGGCTATGTGCCGTCCCGACCGGTTATTAATTCCACATTTCTTCCCATTGACCGCTCTAAAGAAACAGGCCAATTTCGACCGCTCCGATATATCCCTTACGAATTTTTTCTTCCGGATGATTTGTAACAGTTCTGCGGGGAGTATTTACCAGTCACGGGATTCCGGGACGCAGCATGTGAAGTCTGCTAATAAAGTCTCACCCCGCCTATAAAGTTTTACTAGGTCGACCTCTTGCTGATGCCACAAAAACCAGTTGCGATGTTGTTTGGAAAGTTTTGTTAGAAATGCAGTCAAACCGAAGTCTGCGACACACCGGCGTATCTACCCTCAGTGACTGCCGTGTATATTCGATCTCTTGAAACATATATGAGGATGATTAACAATTAAAGCCACTAAACGAATCCCGTGCATAACTAATAATGGTAACGCGTCCGACAGTGAGTTTCTTGATCCCCCTCCACTGTCAATTGTTTCGCGTCTTTGCCAAAGGTCTTGAATCCTATCCCTCCTAATGCACTTCAATCCTATTTCAAAATTTGTGTTTCGTACTCATCTTATATGCAAGTCAAATCGAGCATTCTTCTTTTCCCCAAAAGTTGGGAAACGGGTGTTTACAACTCGTGTTAACGCTCTCTTTTAAAGAAAGCCACTGACCTCATTCGCGTACCCCGTCTCGCTGTTGCCTCTCAGTCCTGTCCGTAATTCATTTTTGATATCTTTTCAAGTATCCTCAGTCGTGATACTTTGAGCCAAGGATGCCTCTTTTGCTCTCGGTCATAGGCGTCTGCAAATAAAACCACCTTGGCATTTGTGTAATATATAATAGTCAAATTATCTTAGCTAATCTCATTGTTCTTCAAACCTTTAACGACTATATACCGTCGGATTTTCTTCTCTTTTTTATTTACTCTCCTTGTTATCTATCTAGGCGACACCAACACCACCGCAGGTTCTAAATGAAGATCTGGTGATTCTCACGGATGACGGTGCTCCCACCGTCCCCCCGACAGAAAATAAGTCTACATCTCATGACTCTCAATCGCCTAACGGGTAAGGTTGCTCCTACTAGGTATATTTTTCATCGGTGACGATTGTGTGACTTTTTTTCCTTCACCCTCCCCCCCCCTCATGTTAAATTAACACAAAGTAGGCTCTTTCGTCGCAAGTGCCCGAAGGATTTGAGCCGGAAGCCTTCCGTAGGAGGGGGGGGGGGGTTGCAAACAATCGTTAAAAAATTAGGCTTGCGATCCCAAATGTGGCTGCTAGCTGTGAGCATCAACTATGTGCCATTTATTTTCGATAGGACCATTAACATACGAATAGCATCATGTCACATTTTCCGTTACTCCTTTCCTCTCCGCTCTTTCCTCGACGCAATCTCTGTTGGGTCTCCTTAATAGTGACGATCTCGGCAACTTGGTCGAATAGCTGCCAGTCTAGCAGTTATCTCAAATGAAGGCACACCAGACGATGCTTACTCTTTTTATTAATACCTGAAACAAAAGTAGCAAATTCGACTCAGAGAATTTATTATGAAGCGCAGTTGCATAAAGTACAACAATGACGCGGAATCTGTAGGGTTTAGTAGAGAGCCTCCAACATTTTCTGACGTCTTCCAAGTTCCCCAACTGGGCGCTATTATTCAAACGAGTATTTTTTCAAAAAGTCATTAAATACGACTGAGTGCTGTCGCCATCGCTGATCGAAGGGATCATTGTTGCAGACCTCAATTGTGGCAGCTTGCGGGTAGAAACTTGAGTCTGAAACCCGAGCATAGTTCTCTTTTGCCATTTGCACCTCCTAAACCCATCGGATTCGTGCAACTTCTGGTTCTATTTCTGAAAAAAACAGGTTCGTATATCGGCCCCCTGGATCTTCGGATGGTATCCTCTTAACTACTGAAGATGTGGCTTGTTTGGCGCCTGGTTCCTTCCTTAACGACACTATCATCAACTTCTACCTGAAGTATCTCTTTTTTGAGCAACTGTCGGCCTTCCAACGCCAGGCAACACACCTCTTCAACTGTTTCTTCTACAGCCGTCTCTCTTCCACCCCAGCCCCTTCCGCGTCTGTTCCCAACTGTCCTCCAGACAACTCAAGTCCTGATCAGTGAGTTCGACTATGCCACAAGTGATTTATATGCAAAGACGTTCAGCGTACACTGTCAGCCTAGTTCAGGCATCTTTGTCCCCCAGTTCTAATCCTTTTTCGGTCGTCTTTGTAACACGGGGTATGCAACATTTCAATGTCTTTATGGATGCCTTAATGGGTCTTCAGCCTTTTTTTTCATGATTAGCGAACGTTCGGTCCAAGATGCTAGACGATGCGTCCCTCTGCCGGCCGTTATTACTACAGTTGCCTGTCTGTCGGAAACCCGGTTGCCCCAGTCCGACATTTGACCAGAACATCAGCACCGGGTGTTCTGCCTGCGCTGCTTGGTAGGAGGACCATTGCATATAAGTGTAACTGCCGTCCATGTGTACACACCCAGTGCTGACGTCTATGAGGTATATCGATCGTACGACCGTTTTGACAAAATTTTATCTTTTATTCCTTCCAACGACTTCAAATTCGTTGTAATGCGCGCACCACCGTGTTCCAGAGTGGTTTGCCATTGGTAATCGCCCTGAAAAATATTCAAGATGTTTGAAGACAGGTGTCTCCAGAGGGTACTGCAGCCTATGGTTTTAGGAAAGATGTCTTGACCGTTGATCTCCATCGCTGTTCGGGGACCCCTCCTGACATTCCGGGAGGGGTCGTCGTCTCCGGTGGCCCACTCGCGCAGTCCTTCAATCCAAGAGGGAGCTTCTTGATGACATCATCTCCCTCCTAAGCATCTCTCCGAGCTGGCGACGCTACCGTGGTGGCTAATCAGAAGAGTAGATATGTGTGGTCAAGTGCGACTTGGACAGGATGCTATGCCTAAGTTTCTTCTGTGCTGAGGGGTGAGACGTCAAGCGGGCAATCACGGCGTGGGTCGGCCAAATGCGCGTTGATGCTGGCTGTTACAAGTCAAGTTGAAATTCCGCAACGCCCATTACAGCCAAATTTCGTCTGCTCCGCCACCCATTGTCCTGACTGATGCGTTAACATCAACAAGAGTCGGACGCTTTTGTGTGGAAGCTCATTGCAATCATCACTAATAATGCCTTCTTGCAGCAGTAGCTATACTGCACGTAGATGTTTCGACTATTCTACGCCTCATCGTTGTAACCCTTGTGCTAACGTTTTGCTCGACTGTTTAATTTCAGACTCAGCATGGCTCGTCATTCGAACGTCGCCAAGTGGACACGTCGCGTAGACCTCTTCTCCAAGGATTACATTATCATTCCCATAAATGAAAAGTATGTGCGGATGAACTTTTCTTATTGTGTGCCCCTCCTTATTTATTATTCATCTCCTACAGCCAGACGATCTTGCGTCAAGTGGTCAGATCTGATTAATGGACAGAATACGGACGTTGTGTTTTGCCCCTCAGAGTCTTCTGGGACGCTCAAATGACTACTAGGAATTGTTACGATTGTCAGTACTTGCATTTGTCACGGCTGTGATCATGCCTCATTTAGCCGGTTTCGGTGATATCGTGGTTTGTGCCTCTTCACATGCGCCGAATCTGTGCGACCGGATCTGGAGGACTCGACACTTTTCCTCCCCAACTAGGGAAACCGAATAGCGGAGGTCAAGGAACCACCTGCACATCCTGACGGACTGTGTTGAATTGTGCAACGATTTACCGTACTAACAACACAGATATTAGCTAAAAGCCCAGACACGCGTGTTTCGCCGATCTTATGCCGCTGTCTGACGCAGCTGCGAGGGGTTCGGCTCGTCAGTGGGTCCTCCAGCCTTCCCCGTGTGTTTTCTGGTATATGAACTCCAGTTTCACCTTGTTTAATTTTCGAGGAAACTAATGCGCGAACTTGGAGCAGCGTCAGGCAGCGGCACAAAATCGGCGGAACACGCATGTCTGGGCTTTTAGCTAATACCTGTGTTGTTAGTATGGTAAATCATTGCACAATTCTATACTGCTGGCTGCCTGTTGGCGGTTTGTGAATATTAGATGGTTATTCCGCAGTAGCTGGTGGATTTCAGCTCAAATATTCATATCAAACTTTGGACCGTGTCTGAAAAGATCGGTTTCGGAAGATTTGCTCCAAGTTCGCGCGTTAGTTTCCTCGGAAATTAAACAAGGACTTTGTTGAGTCAGGCTTTAGGT
This sequence comes from Spirometra erinaceieuropaei, assembly GCA_902702965.1. Classification (NCBI taxonomy): domain Eukaryota; kingdom Metazoa; phylum Platyhelminthes; class Cestoda; order Diphyllobothriidea; family Diphyllobothriidae; genus Spirometra; species Spirometra erinaceieuropaei. The sequence continues at coordinate 802,345 of CACRXP010000074.1, forward strand.
TGTCTGCCTTTCCGTCGCCGCATCGGCATCGGCTAAAGGGCAGCGCGTTGAGCTCATAGGACGGGCGAAGAAAAATATGCCCAAATCACCTCAGTTGTTTTTCTTGGCTGATCTGAGGTATCATCGCGTTCATGTTGAAACGATTGTGGACTGTCTCATTCGAGGCGAAGTCAGTACGCTCCCTTCAAAGGATGGTTCTCTGGTAGCGGTGGTCTAGCACCTCTAGTTTCCTCTTGGCTTCCATGTGCAAAGCCCTAATTTCGCAACCGCACGGAAGGATTGGCCGGACAAAATACCCGGTCCACGCAGATCCTTGTGCCGATCAACTTATCGCATCATTTCTGTAGACATTTTGTAAGACATTCGAAAGACCTGTCAACAATATCGATTTGGGATAGTGTCGTCTTTACGCTATCCATTAGGCATCAATGTCGTCCCAAGATATTTGAAACTGTCTGCTTCTTCAAGATGATAGCCATTGGTCCCGAGGGTTGCCTTCTCGTGGGCACGTTTGTCATCCTGGCTTTTATGAATAAACCGACTGGCCTAGTGACCTTATTCTCCCCGTCAGTACATTATGTAGATCACTATACTTTGACGCTAGTAGAGCGACCTCGTCAGCGTAGTCAATATCAATCGGCCGGCTTTGAGTCCCTCCGACAATCTAGTCAGTGGCGTAGTTGAACAGAATGGGCGGCCGGATACAGCCTTGTCGAACATCCAATCAAATTTCGAACGAATGGGAGGGTTTATTATGAACCAGAACTCGCGCATTGGTAGAGCGACAGTCGGCTCTGACCGTGTCGGTGGTCTTTGCCCGGCATACCATCTACTTCCTTTATCCGCCGCAGGGGCTCACAGCGGGTAGAACCGAGTCCCGCGGCTGACATTACAATAGACGGCCCTCAGTTACTGGCAGATATGGTGAAGTTAAAGAACGTGCTATGGTCTATCTGGTCATAACATCCACATCCGTCAGATGTCTGGGTCCTATTCGTAGATTCCGAAGCCACCTGGTGCTGTCAACAGCAAAGACCTCTGTATCGGTAGTTTTCGCGCTGTGTCTTATCTCCCTTCTTGAAGACGGGCACGAGGACGGCCAGGCCTCAGTCATCACGGGCGAGCTCATCTCCTCACGCCTGTCCAACAACCTCATAGAGCCAGAGTGTCTTACAAGGTGACTTACGGACTTCATTGAGAGCGCCATCCCTTCCGGATGCCCTGTTTTCACGCAGCCTCAGTGTCGATAATTCCATCCCGGGGGGAAGGGGGTGAAACGGCTGCAAAACTTCGCTCGACCTTGACGTTGACCACTCACATCGCAAACGGTCACACAATGCAAGAGGCCTGCCACTAACTCACCGAATAATATAGCAGGATATTCGAAGCGACCACCTTAGCCCAATACTTTTTGTGGTCTCCCCTAGCCGACTTTGCTCTTATTCTCCTTAATTGACGGAAGGAGTCCTCGTTGTGAAGCCTTACTCACTTTGTCTTGGCTGAGGTCATTGCGACGCCTTGGGTTGAATCCGAGATGTCTTTCAGTCGCCTAGCGGACTGTGGACTTCAATGATGACCATTTTCCATTGCACAAGATGGGATCTTTTCGTGCTCAGGGTCTCACCTGTGCTGGATTTTTGGAGTTCTGCAACATGAAGATGTGCATATAACAATTTTTATGCGGATGTGAGGTAGGCCGTCGGATGTCTGCGAACGACAGCGTAGTCTGACCCCTAGGCGTTGCCAGTTCCAGCACCATGCATGGATTTCACATGAGCCTGGTCATCAGGCCGTGAACTGACTGGAATATGGTCATTTTCTGCTAGACTTACGGCCGAAGTTTGAATACCCGGTCACCAGGTGGTTATGTCGATGTTGGAAGCACGTAGTGGTTCTAGTCAGCCAGACTCACCATTTAATCGCTTGGGTCCGTAGCATTTAAAATTAAGCCTAAAATGGGGACAATAAGGTGGTTGTCTCAAGAGTCTCCTGACGCTGTTCGACTGTTGCTTTCCACGAAAGAAATCCGCAGGTGTATGGTTGGGGGGGGACCTTTCAACAAGTCCAAGCAGCTGCGAGTACCCTTCTTTATCGCACAGGTCGCAGCTTATATTGGGGCTTAGATGGTGACGTCAAAAGTGTTGGTTAAGTCGTTCGTAAGCTGACCGGTTCCCACGCGAACGGTTGCTGAGGTGCGACCGCCACATCATGTCAACCAGAAGAGTCTCGCCGTCCGCTGTGATTGAGGGTGGGGTGGATGCTGACCTCGGGTCTTCCAAAGGCCTGGGTCATGAATTTCGATTTCATGCGGTCTGTCTCGTGCTGATGAAGACTGTGCACCATCAGACTATGTGGTCGAGAATCGTTCGCGCATTCTAACGTCCAGTTTCAGTGGTCCGTTCGTGACTACTGATTGGCTGGTTATCCTTATGCAAGCTCTAAACCTAAACTTCAAGACGAAACGGAACATCCTTATTCCCTCCTACAGTCATATTGGTGACTGGCACACTCACGTGAGTACACTCGTTTGCAACCTCTCGTGTTTGCCCGTGACGTTGGATTGTACATCTCTTGACTCGGGTCTACTTTGCGTGTCTCCACAGCCTCGTAAGACCCCGGACGGGCCTGTGCGTTTACAGACAATTGTGGCCTTCTGTACATGGACTTAACTACTTTGTAGACTTCAAATCACCAATATAACTTTGACTTTCTTCCGCATGTTACGGGCCTGCCTTTCCCAGAGCCGAGGCCGTTGCTGTCCAGCTAAGCTGAGTCTTCCGTCAATCTACACCGATTTCTGTCATTGATACGCGCTTTGTGGTGGAAAACCGCGCGATTTTAGTGCCTCGCCGTGAACCTCCACTTCTTTCCACCCTACCCTTTGTTTCCGCCCTAAGTGCCGAACAAATATCAGCGTCAGCCAATCACCCCTCCATGCGTCGGAGCACGCATCCGCTCCAATTACTCATCTGCGAATCTGATTGGCTGTTCAGTGGATTGCGGGTTTTAAACTACGTACAGAGGCTGAGGTATCATGTTGGCTCTGGTGAACCAGGCATCTGCGCTCCCTGTAGATGTAAGCCCTAAAATTACGGTGCGTGACCGATCTCATTATATGTTGGCCAAAATCCTGGAATGCGTTTCCGATTAGAAAGGATTACTCAAGTGGGGTTGTTATACTGATTATCATGCAGCATAACCCTATAACATTTCGGACTCATCAGGATGTCGGCTTTTGAATGCACTTCTGTTCGACCTCCTGTAGAAACCGTACTCGGTAAAAATGACTAATTAAGTAGCATGCATTTTTCCTATTGATTTTCGATGGTCATATAAATTCAAACATATTTTGTAGAGAACATGCGCAAAAATATGTTCTCTTTTGCTCTTTTGGAGGGGAATCACATTGTCTTCATATTTTATGCCCGAAGAAAGTGTGTATTTAGGTTTTAAGAAGGTTTCTAATTATGAGATTTTTAAGACCGTGCGATGTCTATGCTCGTAGGACCGCACATGTCCGTTTACCAATGCTCCTCATGAGATGTACAACACAGTCCCGATCCATTGCAAAATTTCATGAACTCCATGTGGTATCTTCTTAAAGACATGGAGGAATGTATGGTTTTCCTTACGCGGAAAGCGTGCACCTTGGAGATTGAAATCGTCAAACGCCAATGCAACGGCAGATCAGGCTCGAAACTATTCGGAAATTGGGTAACTTTTACAAAACCTAAATATACACTTTCTTCGGATATAAAAGGTGAAGAAGATGTGCTCTTCTACGAAACGACTCGAGAAAAGCATATTTTTGTGAATGTTTTCTATAAAATATATTTGAATTTATAAGACCATCAAAAAGCAATAGGAAAATGCATGCTACTTAAGTAGTCTTTTTTTACCGAGTATGGTTTCTGCAGGAGGTCGAAGAGAAGTGCATTCAAAAGCCGACATCCTGATGAGTCCGAAATGTTATAGGGTTATGCTGTATGAGAATCAGTACAACAACCCCACTTAAGTAATCCTTCCTAATCGGAAACGCATTCCAGAATTTTGGCCAACATTTCATGAGATCGGTCACGCACTGTACGTCCAGTAATGACTCACCAGCTTAGCCTCTTTTTATCTAGACGCCTCATGTTTATCTTCCTAATCCGACTCTGTACTTAGGGAGGGGGGGGGGAACAGCATCAGCAACTGCCGAAACAGCACGACAACTGATTTAACACAATCTTCAGTGGATATTATTGCCGACTACGTCCGGTCTTCTCATCTTCCCGAAACCGACAGTATTAAGACGGTCGGCGGTGGGTAGTTGACATCTCTGATGGATCACGCTGTGAGAGAGATCGTAACCGCTCCAGCAGGTAGCATGCCTACTTTACGACTGACCTCTGCATTGTCGACACCATACGATTGGAAACTACAGCATTCTCCAAATTCACTTCTCAAATACTTCGCGTTATTATGACACTCCGAGTCGTTAGAGGTCCGCTGCACCTAAACATACTTCTCTTTGCAACACGAACCTTTACCGGATACTTGCTTTTTCTGCAAAACAAGATTTGCAGCGTTATTTTGTTTTCTACCGCTGAATAGTCTTGGTTGTCTTCAATGTGTAGTGCACTTCCATCCGAAAATGTATATTTAATGCGTCAAGTTCTCTGTTGATTTCCCTGAAACCACAAACATTACAGTTTACATTGGTTCCTCGGCCTCGTCTGCTATCCCTGGATGGCGGGGATGGTGAGCTATACCAAACTCTACGAAGCCTTCGCCTTCGATCTATGCCAACTGAACCCCGAGTTTGTCGACGTCGATCACATACATGTTGGCCAGGTCGATATTGGACAGGAGGAGCTCACTGTCCTACCCTCAGACAAAAAGGTATCTTTTCAAAAGCCTTTTTTTCTCATGTGTCTCACTTTTTGCCCATTTTAATACAGTCCACCCCCATGCATATTCACAGTCAAACGTGTTTTTGCCTCTTAACTCTGCGTTCTCCGGCGAGCACCGATCTGACCCTGATTTGGAATGTCCTGTCGGTCTCATGAATGCGCACCACGGCCGAAACTGCGCCTGCCTAATGACTATCATGGGCTTCCTGCCCAGACCTTCTGTCTCACCCCTGGTGAAGCTGTCAGTCTTCTAAGAGTCATTACTTTTTTTTCATGTGACCTTTTTCTCCATTGTTAGGGCGAAGCCTTCGACCGTTGGCGCCGTCGCCGTTTGGCTTGGCTGCGTCGACGCGGCATCAATGCAATGTATGTCACGTTTTCGTAATTGGTTTTCTTTTCCCCACAACAAGACAGCATCCGTGTTTCTAGAAGTTGACTGCCTTGTAAGCTATTTGCAATTGGACATGCGCATCGCAGTTACACGACCCCACATTCAGGCAATCTGTGCGGCTCGCCCAGTCAAAAACGATGCGGCCCATCGGTTAGTCATATTCAGTCATTAGTACGGTGTACTCGTAGACCATAGCAAGGAGAACCTGTGCCTCCACCCTCTTGAGTCAAAACTACGGAGGGGGGGGGGGAGATTGATCGCGGTGCTCGACCGGGCGTCTTTATCCGATCTGTACGTGTTGAAATTCATTTCTCGTTACTGCATGGGTTATCCTACCCGTAATTTAAGTAGTCAATGGGAGTTTGCTGGTTTCGTTTACTCGGCGGTTTTCGGTTGTCTCTCTTTCAGGCCAAAGACCACGACAGTGATTTTGACTGCGTTACTGTATGTTTCTTTTTGCCCTTCCCTCACGAAATGTACTTGTAACTTATTGGCCAGCGTTGGGCAAAGCGCCGACCCCCTTGTCCAGATGTTGAGTCCGTGACCTCATCCTCAAGACGAGTAGACGACGACCAGCCCAGCACTCGCTGCCATAGTCTTCTAGTGGTTATGTTGGAATTAACACAACTGTGGGTATGCCAGTGTCGTAATGAGGAGGCAATACTCAGCCCAGATCTTAATGAGGAAACGGCCGTTGTCCTTGCATTCGTTGACTCTTTGATGACGGATCATGCTCAACCAAGAATATTGGGCTTGTCTGTCCATGATAGAAACGATGTGGAGAGTGATGAACCTCGTCGAAGCTGTCGGTCGCGTTGTCGTTCCCATATACGTTGGAGATTTACTGATTCCTGTTTTCCATTGAACCGTCGGTCTTTTGTATGTTTTTGTCGTTTTTGGTTTCTTACGGTTAAATCTGTGCGATCAGAGGTAATTGAGTCCAAGCACCATCCGTCTCCGCAGTTCCAAGATGCTAGGTCTTTCGTGCAAATTCCTGCTGCATATTCTACTCTAATCAACTGTTTTCTGTTTTTCCCCTCTGTGCCTTTCACTAGTTTGTTCAATTATCTTCGTTTATTCCCCCTACTGAATAAGAAAGTCCTGCTTTCTGCACGCTTTACTGCCGCCTTTCCATGCGGAAACTTTCACTACTCTTCACCGACTGCCTCAACTCCTTTTCTGCCACCACTTTTGCTGGCTTAAATTCATGTTACTTGCATATATAAGTAGCGGTTTTCTTAGGGGTAAATTTTTATGGGGAACGTTTATTTTTATTCTATGGACCGTAAAAAAACATGTTCTTATGGACTCATCTTACTAGTTCTCTTTGATAAATACCCTTTTGAAACGAAGTTTTTGCGTCAAAAGCTTGGCTTTGTTTTATTTTAATATCGCTGTTTAAAGTTTGTGTAAATAAATGTCTACTTCAAATGCTTAAGTAGGTAACGTTAATTAACGTTATTTATGTCGGTCTCTTGTTACCCCGTCCTTGTTGTGCTCATTCCTCGTTCCAGGCCCTGCATTTTGCTCTTCGATTCAATTCCTTCGCACTCACGTGTGAGTAATCTCCACGTCATTCGAAAGTGAGTCCTTGTCTATTTCTTCTCTGAAGGTTGATGCACATCGTTCGCATGTCAGTAGGCTGCCAAGCCTTACGCGTATTGATAAATAAAGACATGTCCGAACAAGGATTTCCTCACATTTTATGTCATCCTCTTCTTAACATAATTAACTAGAATGAGATACTTGTATTATCACAACTAAATTTAACTATCTGCCACCAACCTGTTGATTTGACCCCGTTTTCTGTTCTCGGGATTCCGAATTCGTTGTGTTTCTTTTCTGTTCACTGCGATCCCAGACAAGTCCAATGCTCAAAATAAATACTACTGGTATCAATGGAACATTTTTCAATTCTCCCCTTTTCTTTTCCTCATAAAGACATGTTTTTGTGCCCCGTGTCTCCTGATGGGACAGTACTCCAACGCTTGGACGTACTCTGCGACCGTTCTTGATTCATACCCACTCATTGTTTTTTACCGGTTCAAAAAGTGGCTGTGGTCTCCCCAAAAGGTTTGAACTAGGGTTGAGATTCGCTTTTATGAGGCTTCCATCAAGAACTTTCTTACTCCATGGCTGGGAACCGCAGGCTCTGTGTAATGTTTGAAAACTGATTCCTCTGCAATACCTTGGGAATTCATGGATCACGCCTCAGTTGTTCATCTCCATCGCAGTTCGGGGATTCCGAATGCTAGCATCCCAGGAAGGGTCGTTGTCTCAGGTGGCTAAGTCGCGCAGTCCATCAATCCAAAAAGGGGCTTCTCTGAGGTGATGCGATCATGGCGACCAATGAAAGGAGTGGATATATGTGGCCAGACCCGACATGGAGGGGGTGCTGAACCCAAGTGTCCTCCTTGTCGAGGGGTGGGACGCCAAGTGAACAAATATCGGTAAGGGTTGAACCAGCAATCACAGGAAATGGCCCTCAGCTTCGCGATGTGGTAGAGAATGGGTGCCTTCTGTAGATGAAGAGATTGTACGTCGTCGTAATAATGTACTGCCAGGGCGACCTCATTGGACGACGGCTAGTCTTTTTTTCTCTCTCGTTCCCCTGATGAGACCACTTTAACTAGCACTCTACATCTTGCAAGTTTCTTTTCTGGGATTCCTATGCAGCATGTGTTTCTGTTTTCCCTAAATCCTTCTGTTCAAACCGCAGCACTTTACCACCTACTCTACCATTTAGACATTCTCCACCCAGCATGCCCAGTAATTCCCGCCTGGAACGTTCTGGTGCGACATGCGTAACTCTCCCAAAAGGCTGAATGATTGGATTGAAATCCCTATGGGAATACAGTTTCCTGTCTTATCACTTTTTACTCCCTATCTCGAAAGACAAGACACGAATAAGTAGCTTAACCGGTAAATTGACTGACTCAGCAATCAACTGAACTCGGCCATTATTGGAAAGAAGTTAAACGATGCTGGCAAATTCAGCTAGGACTGACCACTCCAGTCTATATAGTTTTTTTGACAAACTCCGTTGTTTATTGGTCGTCGCTTTGCGGTAGTTCAAAGCCTGAACCATTTAGAAAAACAGGCCGTTTGTATTCTGTCCTGTGATCAGTTTAAATCGATTTCACGCCGCCCCCACTCGACATCTGCTTTGGCTGGCCGTCTGGCCTGTTTTGGCCATCTTCCATCAGTAAACACTCTGCTGTACTTTTTACGTAGATAGTTTACTAACACTCGTGTCTTTGAGGCTTGCCGACTGACGGGATAATCCCGTCCTACTCGGGACTGAGGGTCTGGTCGTAATTACTCCTTAATGGGACCTTTTTGACATCATCTGGTATATACGAAGAAGGAAAGTAGGTGAGATGTGGTTATGTAGCCGAGCCTAATGGACACAATACTGTTGACCTACTTAATTATTTTTAGTTGGTAATGATTATGCTGGCATGGTGTTGGTGTGCGTCGCAGTGTGTTCCGTTGGCGGCCTTGTTTCTCTGTTGCCGTGTCTACCTTTTTTTGCCTATTCCCGGTGGTCCTTCTTGACTTTCGGCTGTCGTCTCCCAACTTTCGCGTTGGATGTTTCAGGGTTTGGGTTAGGTTTAAGGTTAGGAGTTAGGGCAATTATTTCTCAACCACTCAAAGTACAACCGCGCACCCCCATTAGCTTTTACATATAATTACTTGACCTCACTTATGCGTTCTCCGACCCCACCCGTAAAAACCCCTAGTACCACGGGTCCTGTATTACTGGTCGCTGGGGTTTGTTTAGTTCAAGCGCGGCTACATAATCACATCTGACCGGAAGTTAGATTGCTAAAACAAGAGTTGTATTTGCCGAATGTCTCGGCTTCACCTTCAAACTCACTGTTAGGTACGACGACAAATGAAGGTAGCGGACGTAGCGGAGGTGCAGTGTGCGGCATGACCCCTCTCCCCCCCCCTCTCCCACTGAAGTTTTGGCGCCCATGGAACTGGGTCACACTTGGCTCACGTTGACACTGCATCCACATTCAGGACACGACGGGTGTGGGATTACTGAAAGGAGGCAAGTGCCTCGCAAGTCCGCCTCACTATGAATAAATCCACGTGTAAACCACCACCGTGTTCATTTTGTGCGATACTGATGGGCCGCATTGCTTACAACTGTCGAGAAGGGTATTTGTGCATACTTGCTGCCTATTAAGACCGGACGTTGTATTGTCGCTCTTGTATGTATTCTGAATCAGTCGGATTGGTGAAGTATGTTTGGCGTCGATCAGTTCTTCACTTACTGCACGTAGTGTACACCGCTCGAGCGATCCCTCACTTGTGCATACGTTATCTGTTCAATTATACTGCCCCCGCTAACCCCTCTTGCATGTAACGAGGAGGATGAGGAGGGCTCTGTTTCGCTTCTGTGTGCCCTGTCGTAGCTAAAAGCCGAAAACTCAACGATATTCTCTGCCGTCACTCTCTGTAGCGCCTGATTTTTGTGTGTTAATGTCGTACGGGCCGCCACCCTGCCCTAATCAACAACTTTTTGAAAGTTTCCAAAGTCAGATGAAGTAAACAAACCCCAGCCACCTGTAATACGGGGCCCGTCGTAATAGGGGTTTTTACAGGTGGGCCGGAGAACGCACAGGCGACGAGATAAAGTAATTGTATGCAAAAGAAAAGCTATTTGGAATACGCGGTTGTATTTTGAGTGGTTGAGAAACAGTTGCCCTAACCCCAATCGCAAGAGTATTGTGTCCATCAAGTGGGGCTGCATAACCATACCTTACCGTTTCCGACTGGTAATCGTACTGATCGCCTTGTCTTACAGTTATCTGCAAGCCGAGTGGAACGTCCGCCGCTCCGAACGCGATGGTCCCCTCCACTTTAACAAGGATACCATCCGCGGATTTAGCCCTCGTGTACCGTCGCAGAGCAACCTCGTTGACTGCGGTATCTTCCTCCTTCACTATGTGGAAATGTTCTTCAGGGTAAGTCAGCTCATTTCTTCTCACCCCCCCCCCCGGCACCCCTTGGAATGTCACTTCCACTCCTTGGGGTTCCCCCACTTTCCCCAAAATTGTTTTTTTTTATCCCCTAGCATGTCTGTTCTGGTTAAACCATACTCCACCAGGGTGCATTGGTGGTCCTCAGCCTCCGCGCGAACTGCGTTATTGTCACCATCTCTTCGAGCCCGTAACTGACCTCTGCCCACCGAGACTGCTCTTCCGTTGGGCGCGTCCTCTGTGCATCTCATCAGCGTGATTTAGACCCCCTCTTCCCGGCACAGATCCACTTCCCTCCAGTCTTCTGGGTGTCACATTCGACCACCCTAATTCACCCCCATCCTCTGCCCGCTAATGGAAATTGGAGAGGACGTAAACGAAGCCTGTGCTGGTCGCCAGGCCAAGTATTCTAGGCATGCGTGGCCCCGTTAAG
>CACRXP010000074.1:818698-831476 GCA_902702965.1 Spirometra erinaceieuropaei
CCCACCTTTTTTTCGTACGTTGGGGCCGTAAGACGGGTCGCTGTTGCCATTCCTGCCTTCGTGTTGCGTGTGGTTTTCTCACCCGCCGTGACGTTGGGTTCTGTATCTTGCTCGCTGTGGTGCTGTATCTATCCAGCACTTCAGTATCCAGGACTCGCAGTAAGGATCGAGGGGACAGTGTACCCAATTTTGTGCCACGACCTCTTGCATCCTGGCGTCCGAGTGCCGTGCCAGTAGTCTGTCGACCTACTGCATTGTCGCAGCATCGTGATGGTGAATCCTGAAATTATGCTGCGGCAACATGAGAGTCTTCGGATATTCAGAACCCGTTTTCAGACAAGACCTCTGTCGAATGGGGTTGACGCGTAGAGAGGTTGCGACCATAGTCCTTGTGGTGGGAAAACTCAGGCTATGATAAACGCTTATTGGGAGTGGAATTGTGGGTATAGCGGTCGTGTAGAAGGTGTGCGACTGTCATTAATCAGTAGTTTTGAATGGGGAGGGGAGGGGTTATCGGTGCTTACAGACCTTCGCAAGGGAAATCAAGATTGATGGGCTGGTTTATACTTTTTGTTTGGGATTCCAGGCCTCAAGAAACTCGTATTTTTTGGAGCATGTCTGCAGGCCTGGAACCGTGCTCGTTCTCGAGAGTATTTTGCTGTTTGTTCAGACGGCCTGCAGGCATGTCACACCTAGTCGGTTGGTCTAACGTCTGAACACGCATATCTAGTGATATGCACCTAACACAGGGAAATCTGTCAATTCGGAAGACAGGCGCCCGGACAAAGTGGCAGTCGTTCCTAAATCTACTTGTCGTCTGTCCATTTTTCGACTTAGCTGTTATGAGGACTCCGGTGCGTGACCGAGTACTTGACACAGGCGCTATCATCCCTTCATTCCCACGTCTCTGAGCCGCATCCGATCGAAATGAACTTTCTACGTGATTTTGCAAATAAAGTTTGTCCCGCCAGGGCGTAGTCTACGTTGGCCTTTCGAAATCAATCTTATACATAGTAGGTAGAATGACTGAGGGAAAAATGGAATGCCTATCATAAGCTACATGCTGCAAAGGAAAAGGTTTGCTAAGGAATGAGTAGTGGATTCTTGAGAAGAGCTGGTAGAATTTTATCGTCATAGCCCGGAACCAAAGTTTGAGGGTACTGATTATCTGTGGTCCTAAATATTCGTAATGGGCATCAATGCCTACATGGAAGTTACTGTAGGTGGGCTAACGCATGAAATGTCAACCGAAATTCCGAAATGCGTTATCATTTCGCAAAGATTAATTAAGTACGGTTGTAAAACTAATTATCCTGCAGCCTAATTCTACAATATTTCAGTTACCTCTGAATGCCGGCTTTAGAAAGAACTTCCTCTCGGCTGCATGCATAGACCATACTCTTTAAAAAACGACCACTTAAGTAGTATGCATTTTTCTCGTTGATTTTCGGTGCCCTTAAGAACCCAATTATATTTCATGGAAAACATGAAAAAAATATTCATTGTTTTGCTCATTCGGTAAGAAATTACGTCTTCTTTCACATTTATGTTCAAAGGAAGGATATAATTTGGTTTAAAAAGTTTATAATTGGGGAATTTTTTAATACCGTGCAATGGCCGTTCATAAAACGTCATGTTCCTGCATTTACCAGTGTGGCTTATAAAGTTAACAAAGTGGTTCAAATCCACTGCTAAATTTTATGAAGCCCATATAGCCTCCTCTTAATACCGTAGCGAAATGTATGGTTTTCCGTACTCAGAAAATATACGATTTGTAGTTTGGAAACCCTGAATGCAACTGCAACGGCAGGTCGGGGTTCAAAATTATTCGGGAATTGGTAAAGTTTTTGAAAACCGAATTATACCCTTCCTTCGCGTAGAATATTGAAAGAAGGCGTAATTTTATACCGAATGAGAGAAAGAATGTTTTCCATAAAGTATAATTGGATTCTTAAGGGCATCGAAAATCGATGAGAAAAATGCATGCCATTTAAGTAGTCATTTTTGCAGAATTTATTTTCCGCATGCAGCCGAAAATAAGTTAATCCGAAAGCCAGCATCCAGAGGTAACTAAATTAATGCAGAATAATGCTGCATGATAATTAGTTTTTCGATCGTACTTAATTAATCTTTTCGAAACGAAAACGCATTTCGGAATTTCGGTTGACATTTCATGAGTTAGCCCACCTACTGTAGAACTGTTCCTGCTGAACTGTTAAGTCTCAAAGAACCTCAAGAGTCCTTTTATGGGTTCCGTAGGAACACTTCCTTAACATCTCAACCGCAATAATGACCACTTTCGGGTAAATTCATAAAAACCAGGACTAGATGATCTTGTCGGCCAAACAGCCTACTAGTGTCCACTGAGGTAAGTCCGACGTTATTCATCGGCCCATTAGGTATCCTACTCAGATGGCCTTGGTTTCTGTGTACTCTGGATGTCAGCATCGCTTGGCTGTCGTGAGGCAACCTCAACAGTCTATTCCATCAAAAGTAGTTTGAATAATGTCGCCATCCCCACGTCTCCTCGCTCCTATGTTCTGGTCTCCAGCTCACGTTGTGACATCGCCTCTTCTCACAAAGCCCTCTGCATACCCAGTAGGTTTGGATGAAGTATGCAAATTATCCCCCTCCTACTGTATTGTCCATATGCGTGGTAAATGGGTGTGCCCTCAAAACGGGCCACGTGTTAGATGCGCTGGACCAACACGGGGGCCACATCGGACTCTGGCAGGCGTTATCTTTGCGTACTAACAAATGCCAACATTTGCGGGGTGCGCTGGCGGACCCTGTTGTCGGCATTCGTCGCTCAACTGGACCACTGCCGCCACCCCATTGTTTTGTGGTCAAAATCCTGGTCATTTGTGTGTGGACCAGCGGGTGCGGAGTGGAGCGCCAAGGTGAGGATCCGTCCGAGCCATCCACCTGCGGCCTCCCCCGTCTCCGGTCTTCTTGACTCTGTCTTGACACCGGGCTCAGGCGGGGGAGGAGGAGAGAGTGTAGGTAGATGCAGCGCAAGTCTACTGGCACTATAAACCCCTGCGCAAGTCACCGTCCCTGCTCCCACAACGCAGTCTGTGGGGCACACGGTGGACATCGTCGAAATCGACAGTCGAACTGTCGGTAAATGGGTGCTATTTCGGGTGTAAGCAAGCCGTTTTTCCCACAGATGAATGGGATTTCACTACTAGCGTCTTTTCTATAGATGCTAGTTGTGAGGTCTGTAGTGCCAAGCCGTCACGTGCTTGCACCTATTGCCTCGGCTTTTTTGGAAAACCAGCCTTCTGCTAATGTGGCCTGTTCAACAATTATTGCTCCCGAAGGATACTGCGGCTTCGGTCCTCGGAGTATGCCTAGAGCATGGAACCCCACCACCGATTGATAATTACTTTTGCAAAACGATATGTGATGTGAGCTAGTAATGGTGGCTGGGTTCAGAGTTCAGAGAGAGAGCACGCGCTTCTCTTTTGACTTAATCAGACTGTTCAGTGAAAAGCAATGTTTCTCCAGACACCAAATGGCACAGTGGGTCCGAGGTATGAGCCTTGTTGATAACACGACTACAAATTATTCAAGCGAGGCCATAAAATACAGCAATTTATCGATTTGACGCTTGCGCTACTCGTCGTTTAAATCGATACTTTCAATTGATAGGCTCAGAGTATGAGGATATGAGCAACATGAATGCGTCAAACCTGCCGTATGCTGCAGTTAAGCCCAGCATGGGGCATTAGTGCAAGTCTAAAAGCACTTAAATGAAGCGCTAAACTAGCTAAGAATCGAAAGCATCAGTTGCCGCAGATAAACAAAGAATAAAATCCAGCATATGTCATACTGCTAAACGTTGGGGGCGCGTAAATACAACAGAGTGACCAACAGTTGGAGAGAGAGAGAGAGAGAATTATGAACAAAATTTAAATCTCCGCACTCCAGTGCTGATTGGTTTTAAACGCGAGTTTTCTAGTATAACTACAGAAAGTGCTCCGAAATAATACACCAATTTTCTTGGAAATTTGGAAACTATGCTTTTCTCCTGTCGGCATGTGCGGGCCCCGGGAAGGTTGAAATCACATAAAATGTCCTAAAGGCAGTGCAAACCTAAAGGTCTTAACGTTCACTGGAAGTGCAAAATAAGCTTGGTTTGATATACTCTCTGAAAATGCTAAAAGCCGCTTACTCTCAAAAGAGCCCTAGAAGCGAGCTATTTTATATTTATTTAAGTACCCTATTTGCTACATGCTTCAACCGGTACTACATAGAACAGTAGTCAAGATAGTCGTCCCAGGAACCGAGTTTGGTCGCATGTGTACCATGTTTCCTTCGCCACTGCCGAGTTGCTCCGCCGTAACAGTTGGGACTCCTGAAGAAGGAGACACGATCGCTGGGACAAGAGCTTTATTAGCCTGACGTTTCAGATTCCTGCTCGAACCCATCATCAGAGACAAAAGCAGATACAGGTGGTTCATGCATAAGGGGCTGCAGTATTTACAGGATGTAGTTGTCATGCTACCGCAAATCTATGAAAATTCACGACTCTCCCCCTTCATCAGGGATCGTTGCACTTGGTATGATGACTGTTTGATGATCGACATTCACGTCGTTAATTGCTGCAATTACATCACGAGTTTTGGATGTTGATGTGATGATTGCCCGACCCACCGATCCTGGCATTGGGAAGAGTGTTCACCTGTGCGCTCCCCGCGTGGCTAATTGCTCCGCCTAGGCGAATTCTCAGCACCGAATATGGAATGGGAAGGTCGTTGCGCTTGTTAATGGACTGGGGCCAGTGAGCCATGGCTAAGAAGCTCGCGGCTCACGCGGCTGTCACCACTGGCGAGAATTTCGGCCTCATTGAACATGAATGTGCGGCCGGATCTCGTCGAATGGGCCGCAACTTGGGAGCTGGCATCATTTTTTCGCACCTCTGCTGCCTGTTCGGCCACTCGCGTTCGGAACTGTCTTCCGGTTTCTTCGACGTAGTTGCTTTGTCCGCAACTGCACCAGACCTAATAAACGACTCCAGACGTCTCTTGCCGTGGCAGCGGGTCTTTAGATTTCATCACCTGACGCCTGATGGTTGCCTCCGGTCCGTGTGCAATTCCAGCGCCAGGTGGTGCAAGAAGGCGACCTACAGCTTCCGAAACGTTCTTGACATACGGAAGCGCTCGCCAAAAGTTGGTGTCCATGCGGTTAGGCCTTTTGTCCCTTTTGCGTATGCACCGGTTGACGAAGTTGCGCGGGTAGCCGTTGGCTTTGAAGACCCGTTGAAGGTATTGTACTTCGGCAATCTTGTCCTCCGGCTAACTGCAGTGCGTTTCAACACGCCGATAGAGCGTCCTTACACAACTGTGTTTGTGGCTGATTGTGTGGTTGCTGTTGGATTTCAATACTTGCGTCGTATTTGTCGCTTTCCTTAACACTTTGGTCTTTAGGCCACCACAATTTTTGAGGCATACAGGGGCATCCAGGAGGGCCAGCTGGTTGTTCTCTTCTTCCTCCATCGTGAATTGTATGTTCGGGACGACCGCGCTGAGACGTTCTTTGAATATCAACAGTTGGTCCTGGTCGATAACTACGAAGGTCTCATCTACATACCGGCTCCTGAACTTCGGTCTGTGGTGTTGGAAGACCAGCGACTCTAACCGTTGCAGGACCGCCTCGGCGATGAATCCCGAAATTGGTGAACCCATTGGTGTGCCCTTCATCCGTTCGTAGATTGTTCCGTCGAACATGAAGTACGTCCTGAGACAGAACTTCAGGAGCTGAAGGTCTTGGACGTGTCCAAGACGATTCTCCTTCTCATTGTATTTGCTTCGTAGAAACAACTCGATTTTCTCGATCGCCAGATCCTGTGGCATAGAAGTAATGAGGGACGTAACATCAAACGATACTAAAACCTCATTTGGATGAAAGCTTACCCCTCTGACTTTCTCCAGGAATTGTGCTGACAAAGAGATCGTGGTCTGACTCAGCAGTCAGGAGTCGTCCATTAAAAAACGACTTAAACGATCACTGGACACTCTACCAAAGAAGATGCAAAAAAACTAACAACACGACTCAAGCGAGCAGTAGGTGTCCCTCAGTTACCAATTACACACTACTCTTACACGTTGATCTGATATCGGGATCTTCAACAGGGAAAATGTCCAATTCCACAATGGATAGCTCCGATATGGACCAATGGCACTATAAATATTAATGTGCATACCTATTTTTGTATTTTTTTAAATATACATCTACCAATTCATACAACTTCAGTGTTGTGGGTACTTTGCGCTATTTTATACATTTGTCGTCCAAATTGATACTACGGTAAATGGTGTGCAAGGACCGGAAGGCGCGACAGTAATAGTATAGGTCGATAAAGTATAAAACGGTAGTATTTCCTTGGGAAAATTGGTCGTGTAAATTGCCATGTGTGCTGCTACCGCCGTTTTTCGAGTATATCGACAATTCGATATCTACTCGATATACATCCGCCGGACAGAACGCTATCCACTCGATATACGTACATCAAAAATTCGCTACCTGCCCGATATCGAGAGGATATACTCTTGCCAATAGGGTCTGGAATTAAACTATGCTTTTGAGGAGAGAGAGAGAGAGAGAGAGAGAGAGAGAGAGAGAGGTGGCGATGAACTGATCATGAGAGTTGGGAAGGCATTCTAGCTGTCCACGCCAGCCCTCGGTTTTGACTGAGTTCTAGTCAATAAGGTTGCTATTATTAGGCGTTGTGGCAAAATGCGTGAGGTATTTTGACCCATCTGTGAAAAACTCGGCGAACTCCGTGGAATTCAAACCAACGGCAGCAAGGGTAGGGCTTCAGTACATCGGATGTTCTAACCACCTGAGTTACGAGGTCCCCACTGGGAGCTGTGTGTTTAATCACATGCAGGCCACTCGATAGAACTATCGTCTGGCTTTTATCTCTAACTGATAGTATTAATCGCTTCTGTAGGTTGTTTTGGCTGCTTCTGGTGTCACATGTCTGTTAAGGAAACTGTTACTCTTTGTCCCTCTGCCACCACAGACACCTGGGCTCTGAAAAAGCTGTTGACGCATAAATAAGTAGTATTTCTGCCTATCTGGAAAAAAAACAGAAAAAGGGGACCCTTATCATACTATCTTGCTAATACCAAGTCACGGGGGACTTTTCGTTCCGAGACTGCATATAAAGAAGTGCACTTTATGACTTATGCCTCCTGATTAAGGGCAGCAGGTCTTAAAGTGCCCGAAAGGCGCTCTCGCGCGGCTGGTCTTGTGACGGATATGGCTGTTGCTTTGTTAGAGTTCAGAAAACGACAGTATGAAAATCAGCGCATTCTGAAGACAGTAGGCGAACATTCGGGAGTCACAAAATATGCAGACGCTGAACTCTAAAACAGCGACCGTCAGACACGTCGAAAGACCAGCCGCGCGAGAAAAGGGGGCTCCCTATCATATTCTCTTGTTAATACCAAGTCACGGGGACTTTTCGTTCTGAGATTACATAGAAAGAAGTGCACTTTATGACTTTCACCTCCTGATTTGGAGCAACAGGTTTTAAAGTGCTCGAAGGGTCCTCTCGTGCGGCTGGTCTTGTGACGGATCTTGTGATTGCTGTTCAAAATTTGCACGTTTTTGACTCCCGCGTTTCGCCCGCTCTCCCCAGAATGTGCAGGTTTTCTTAACATCGTCCCTTTTTCTAGAAATGAGAATATCCAAAAATGTCAGTTAATGACTGTCCTTATCTCAATCATTCTGAAATCGCTGCTGCGGAATCACATTTGGACGCCTTTAAACGATAAAACTTGATCCTGTATGTAACCAAGGCTCACATAGTCGGTCTGGCACTCTAGAATTCTGTCCTGTTAGATGCGCTTTTCAGTGGCGCACGGCATATTGCATGAAGTTAGGGGTCCTTGTCGCGAAGGCCCCACACCCTCCCCTCCCCCCCCCCCTACCCAGTAAGACCTCAACGACTGTTCGACCGTCGTGCTCGAAGATGTCCACCATGGGCTCCACAGTAAGGGAATCAGGCAGGGTAATTTGCGTGAGATTTCGTTTATAGTGGCAGTACACTTTCGTTGCATTTACTGCACCCTCCACCCCCGCCCGCCCGGGCTCGGTGTCAAGATAGAGTCAGAAGAGCCGGGGACGGGGGGTGGCGCGGCCGAGCCCGCACCTTGGCGCTCCACCCTGCACTCCCTGGTCCACACAACACGTGACCAGGATTTTAACCAACAACAAAAATCAGGAGACGGCAGGAATTCCAATGTGCGCGACGTCAGGCGGCCGCCACATCCCGAATGTTGTCGTTTGTTATGATGCGTATTCTGATAACACCGGCCAGAATCCGATATGACCCCTGTGTTAATGTTGGTCCAGGGTATCTACCGCGTGGCCCGTTTGTGGGGGGAGGGGAGGGGCATAACCTCCGCGGCTAATTACTCATCTTCAAATTTAGGAAACCCTATTTTTATCAAGTCGGACCTGTGGGGTGTAAAACCAGAGACTGAGCTTATAATCAGTCACTGGGTCTCCAATACTTAGAGAACCAACTCTGCTCTGGTTGGCTGGTTCTGAGGTAGTCATCTGTCAAGACGGAAGTGGAGTCGGGCGAAAGTAATTCAAGAGGGGGGGGAAGGAGATCAACAAATTTGTCCTAAAAATGGACGCCGAATCGGGCCTCACAGACGTCGATATTTACAGATTATGAATCCACAAACTCCCATTCAAAGTAGCATAACCTAAACTGCGGAGATACCTTTCTTCAAGGATCTGCGAGGACAGTACATCAAAATTAAGCAACGGAACGCTTAGTAAGGCTCTGGAAAAGGTCGCAGAGTGGCCAGGAACTTACATTTTAACAACGTCTACGCACATTCATATTCGAGTTCGCTTCTGAGTCGTGGGAGGGCCACCGCAGACCAGAAGTCATTGTGAGCAGAGGTAGAAAGTGCGATCTACGCCACAGTTTCACAATCTCGCGTGCTGAACGCCATCTCCACGAATCAGTATTTAGAACTCAGGAAACGCTGTGTGAGCCCTCATCCCCATGGGGTGTTCAGTGTTCTTCGTGTGTGCATTGATGCAAGGACCCAATAAAAGTGTATCTGCGTTTTGTGATCAGAGAGCTTCATAGACAGGACCACGGGTTGATCGGGAAATTCTCCCTTAGAGATGGAAACCAGAATGAAGTCAATATGCGCCTCACTGAGCCACTTAGACAAGCAGTTTGCGGCTCGCGGGGGTCATGATTTTGGAAGCGGGGGTTGAAAGTAATACGAGAAGTTTCTTGCCATAAAATTTTTCATGAGAATGGACTGCGACTGACTATCACGGAGGGTCATGGAGCGTTATCTAGCAATATTTGTAAACTACGAAACAAGAAAGTTGTTCAAGGAGGTCAACTGACGACGAAACTGGGGCATGACTTAACACAGAACCACACTCATCTGCCTCGGTTTTCCACTCGGTCTTTCTGTAAAAGGAAATCATACTGATGGAGAGGAAGGGAGATTAATTAAGTATTAGACTCCTCTATCCACCTTTCTGTGACGTTCATTGTGTGTGGGCTCATATTAAATACCAGTTCCATAAGTTCTGCACCATACTTCCAAGACTGCCTGCGTTACGATTAATGCCGGAAGGCTGACTAAGGTCGGCTACCAAGGTAGGTTTTCAGGCCGTAATCCTAGGTTGGCGTGTATTCTTACGAGCAGAATTTTACCCTTTGAGGTGTGGGGGGACTCAATTAGGGGGCAGCCGTACAGGGGTGGTAAGTCGCATCGTGCGAATGGTAGCCGCTCCTCACGTTCCACAACTGACGCCCTATCCTCATCTGTAGTTACCCGAAGCCAGGCGCTGCATAACGGCAACACCCCGTAACCGCATCTACTGGCGGGCCAAACCACACGGGAGCATCCGGTGGTGTGTGTGTGTATGTATGTCCGAACACCCGATTATTTTCGAAAGTTAAAAAGGACGTGTTCTCCTTGCCCGTCTGTACGGACGAGGATAATAGCCACTTCGGAGGGAGGAGTGCTGTCTTTCAGATGATTTGAATGATGGGAAGGGGGACGTACGCAGCTCGAGCGCACGTCACGCATCTGCTAGTCCATCTACCAGAATTCTCTCCGTCGACAGAAGTCGCCTTAAGGACACACGTACAGGGATAAGCAATAGGCTAGTTCTCAGTCCCTAGCCAGCCATTTGCCAACCGATCAATCTCGAGTTGTTCTGATCAGTACAGATTGGGCGGGAACGACCTCAGTCCCTTCAGTACCGACTGACAAGACAAACTCAGTCATACTGGGGGTGGGGTCTGGCGTGATGGCTGGCCAGGCGTTTCGCCCGCTTCCCACTTGCGTCTTGGCATCTTTCGGTTCCGCTGCAACAGCGCCACCCACTTATGGGTCCCAGAAAGAGGAAAATAAAATGAAACTCGTCAAGGTCATAGCGTAAGACTACCAATCACCTAGGAAGCGCTCAAGGTTTGCCGCCTTCCTCTCAAACGCCAGCACTTGAGCGCGTGCACAAACTGAGCGGCTCGTGCTCGCTCCTACGACTCGTGGAGCGAGCGTCCAGAACAATCCAGCCGTTCCGTTGCTTCCTGCCTGCTTTCAGCCTTAGTGGGTGTTCTTGCCCTATAAAGATTAACTGCCTAACTCTGAAACCATAACTCCCGGCTTCGTGAGTCCCTGCTAACCCAGGCTGCGCACAAAACTGCAGCAACTGGGAACAAACTACTGTGGTCATTTTTTCCTAGGGACAAAAACTGCGTGGCTATCCGCAAGACCGATGAACGTAAAGTATGTGCCTTTCCAGACTGAGTTATTTGTTGGGGTCTGTCTGTAAACAGCCCGAAACTTGAGGCTTTAGCAACCTTTCAATCAAAGATTGTGAAGCAGAACTTGTTAGTGCTGTTACATAGTTCACTGCTTCAAAATTGACTGCTGCCACTATGCCACTACCTCCCGTGTCACAGAAGGTGGGGGGCAGGACCAGTGGTACGGTCGGCTGCATAGCGGTACTTGCAGAGAGTAAAACAAATGGCCGGGTGTAGCTGTCAACAGAGTGCCCCCCCAGGTTCTCAGGCCGGTGCGCTCAGTACCGTGCATGACCATGTGAAGGGGGTGCCTCGGACGGTGACTAAACCGCAGCGGTAGACGGGAAGCGCGAAATCCAACAATACGGGCTGACTCATCCACTCTAACTACTCATCCGCGAGACCCTGTTTGCGGATCCTTATGTTTTATGTGGCCGAACGCCCGCATGTAACACAAAATCTCCCTATTGCGCAAAGACATACAGTTTCTGAGAAAAAAAAAGATGTTCGGCGCACCGAGTTTCCTGTGACTTTTGGGTTTTCTTTGGTTGTCGGTGCATTGTGCAGATAGCTTTTTACCCCGCTGGGAATCGCGGTCTTCCATCTATGTTAAACCGAGCGTGGTGACTGTTCGACGCTCACAATCGACCACGCGTATCGCCTGTCCCCATGCACTTGCCTGCTGAAGGCGGTCAAATAAATCCTTCTACTCTTCAAAGGAAGATTACTTACTTTCTGTCCTTCTCCTTCTCCTCCTCCCCCTCCCCTCCTTCTCCCCTCCTTCTCCTCCTCCTCCTCCTCCTCCTCCTCCTCCCCCTCCTCCTCCTCCTCTCCTCCCCTCATCTGTGATCGAATAGTTTGGAATCTAAGATCTTATCATCCACAAAATTTTCCTTTGCCCCATCATGAAAACTCACAATGAGTAGCAACAAAACGCAGACGAAGGAGATCAGAGGGCTGCAAACAGACTTCCGGGTGGACTGGAATTCACTTCAACTGTCCAGAAGCTGTTGCGAGAGGAGCCGGTTGGGATCCACAGCTTCGCCTGTTGACGGATAAGTAATCCGGATGGCAAATGGAAATTTGAAGCTCCCTGCCAACCAGATTCGAGGGGAGTGCGTTCCGACAACTAACTTCACACCTACCTCGAACGAGACGAGTGAGCATGGTCGGCCAGACGGCTGTTCGTCCCTCTCCTTCTGCGATAGGTTTACTCTTCTTGGACGACATTTAATGGCATTCGAAGGGAGTTTGTATCATGGGACTTCTTCTGCTCTGGCAACTGCTTGAGGATCAGTGAGAACAAGCAGGAATAGATGACATACCGCGGAGTAGGGTTATTGTTCAACTCACTGTAAAATATTTCCGGTGTCAAATTCCTGCTGGCAAGCATACTTCCTTTTGAAACAGCTATGTGGACAGCGAATGCTGGAGGACCCACTGACGAGCCGAATCACTCGCAGCTGTGTCATGCAGCGGTAGAATATCGGCGAAACACGCGGGCATGGGCTTTTGGCTATTACCTGTGCTGTTGGTATGTGTAATGTAATAGTGGTATGGAATCACCTTACTTGAAAGTATACTACTATCCGCCTGTGGGCAGTTAATGAATATTACGCGGTTATCCGCTATTGGAATTCACACTCTCCCAGCCACGTTAAAAGGGAATGTCAGCTGTTTCATGTTTATTATCCACTAACTTGGACATTACAGCACCAGTTATGCGCTGAACCGACTGCCAGATGGAACAGAGGCATTGCGGCTTGCCTTGAAACTCCCGTCTAGTGTTCTCATAGGCGGTCACATTGTAGCCATTACTAGGGGGAGACCGAAATGACCGCTCCTGACGTATTTTGTGTTAACCCAGTCCTCCTATTCCTGTTCCAGCCCGATGACCAGCTGTATCCGGACCCACACTGCGAGTCTTTTCGACCAGGGGGTAGGGGCGTGGTTAACTGATGAGAAAAA
>CACRXP010000074.1:846559-873541 GCA_902702965.1 Spirometra erinaceieuropaei
CCGAGTCCGAGTTGTTAATGGCCGCGATTTCGTCATCCGTGCTCGATGCTGGTGTGACGATTGCTCGGCAAACTGGCTCACTGTCACCGTGATAATTGCTCACCCGCGCCCTCCCCACGTGACTGATTCTCCCGCCCAGGGAAAATCGCAATACGGAATAGGGCACCGGGAGGTCATTGTGTTTGTTGATGGATTGCGGGCCTGAGAACCATGACTCGAGCAGCTCGCGGCTCACGCGGTTGTCACCCCTTGCGAGGATTTCGGCCACTTGAAATTTGAAAATATGGCCGGGTCCCGTCGAGTGTGCCGCCACCTGAGAGTTAGCGTCTCCCCGCCTCACTGCTGCTCCCCTCACCCTACTCTCTCTTCTTCGAGACATCAGTCTGCCCTCCGAGCCGGTAAGTCGTCTTGATCGGGGATAAGAACAGCTCGCCTGTACGTGCCACACACACGATCTACCGCAGCTCAGAACACCAGATTCCACAGAAAAGGGTCAGAGTGCTCAGATTTCACACTCGTTGGAGTAGCAGAAGGGCCTCATGATTCTTACGATTCCCGTTTGCCAAAAAGACACCGACTCCATGCTGGTAGTGACTGACGAGGGACAGGTTCGTGTATGCCGTATGTGCGGGCGAGGAGATATATGGTGATGTGATTTGACAGGCAGTGTTTTGCCGCAGGTTTTCACGGACACGCATGTGGCCGAGTAGATCCATGCTGTGACTGAATGCGCATATGTCGTATGAGTGGTTGGGACGGGTGCAGTGGGGGTATTTTCGGGCTCCAGACACTGGCCCACCGGTCTCTGTGCCACAGATTCACAAGTGACCGACCAGGCCTACGTGCGACGTCCATGTGCGGTTGGAGCTGCGGAGTCGGTGCGGTTGTGATGCTACTAGCGTTCGTCGAATTGGCGAAGGGGGAGCTGATGGGACTGAAGATTGGAGAGTTGTCGGGTGTACAAATTGTCCTTGGCGTGTCGAGATTGCGGTAAATTTCGCTGCCGTGGATACTGCTGCTGCTGCTGCTGCTGCTGCTGCTGCTGCTGCTGCTGCTGCTGCTACTACTACTACTACTACTACTACTACTACTACTACTACTACTACTACTACTACTACTACTACTACTACTACTACTACTACTACTACTACTACTACTAGAAAACACACGGGGAAAGCTGGGGGACCCACTGCCGAGCGGAACCTCTCGCAGCTGCGTCAGGCAGCGGCATAAGATCGGCGAAACACGCGTGTCTAGGCTTTTAGCTAATACCTGTGTTGTTAGTACGGTAAATCATTGCACAGTTCACTACTACTACTACTACTGCTGCTGCTGCTGCTGCTGCTGCTGCTGCTGCTGCCATGACGAACACTACTGAAAGTTTGATCGTCTCTTTCGATGAGTTTCGGCTTTGCCCTGCGGAGTGTGACCATCAGCGGTGACTTGAACGTGAACTGTTTTATAGTGAGGTGGGCTTACGTTGTACCTCCCCCGCTCTCTCCTCCCACAACCACCGTGTTCCGATGGCATGAGAAGGTCAATATGGCCGAGGGTGGGCAAGGGCACAGTGTTTGACAAATCTGACCACTCCGTCTACGCGTGCCACACATGACCCAGTCCCCGCTCCATGTACCAGACGACATCAGCTGTCATGCTTCCACGTAAGTGAGATGTGCACATTCTCACATACAACGCCTTGTTCACCACACCAACGCTGCCGCAATACTTTGAAAACTTACTGTTTTTGGATGTCGCCTATGCGTGCGGTATGAGCAGATTCCTGCGAGTCTAAGGACGTTAATGTGTGGATGTAGTGCAAATTATTGTCGTGCGGTCTGGACAGTTCATTTTACAGAAGAGTAATATGGGTGCGCGTGTAGCCAAATGTTCTGGATCAGTGTGGGCAGGTGAGACGTGAGTGAAGGATGCATGTCGGGGGTAATGGGTACTGCCTTGTAGGTCGCAGTGCGGTGGATTCACAAGTGGCCGACTGGACCGACACGTGGTCCAATGGTGCGGTTGAAATTTGGACAGATTGAAGCTTAGTCCACCGTAATTCTCAAATTCCCCCAAAAGACCTTTTAGCTGCATTCAGGAAATGTGCACGGGCGATGTAGTACAGTCCGCGGTCAGATGTGGTTATGTAGCCCCACCCGAGGTAAACAAACCCCAGCCACCTGTAATACGGGACCAGGGGTAATATATGTTTTTACTGGTAGGGCCGGGGAACGCACGAGCGACAAGGTCAAGTAGTTGGATGCAAAAGAGAAGCTATTGGGAATGCGCGGTTGTACTTCGAGGAGCTGAGAAATAGGTGCCCTAACCTCTAACCCCTGACCCTAACTCCTAACCCTAACCATAACCGCAACCCCAACGGTCTTGTGTCCATCAGGTGGGACTACATACCCACATCTTACCCAGTTCACATTTAGTAGATCTACTCGGAGCGCCTATCGTAACGCTGGGTCCCTCGCGAGTGTCTAGCACGCGCGCACCAGGGCTGCCTGGCGTTCGTCCACTCGGCTTTCCAACTGGCCAATCAACTTCACGGCCTAGTCAGACGTGCCCTGACTTAAGATGCTTTTACACATTCCCTGACTCACACTCGGGACGCCGCCCTCCCTGCGCCGGACGTGCCATCTTCCAGCTGCTACCTCAGTCCAGCCCCATCTCCAGTTATTCCAACTGGCGTCAATCTTCTCTTTCAATTCGGGGCCGGGCCTAAAAGTCGTGAAAGCCAGGATCTCACTCTGGGCTTCAGTTTCTGCAATACACATTTCGAGGTAAACCGAAAATACAGGTTACCAATCTGACCTGATTTTGAGACAGAACACAGCGTTGCGTTGTGCTTTTCAGCCCTCGCAGGCGTTCGGGTAACAAGGAGTGATCAGTAGCTGAATTGATGTGTCAAAAACAGCGGCCCTCTTAAGATAGTTATTTCCAGCCAAAATAAGGACGGTCAAGTTGAACCGAATGAAGGGATAGTGTCGGTAGATGTCACTTTACGCTTCACGTCCCATCACAAAACCCCAGAGTCTAAATACCCTCTGGCCTGCTCGCCAAAGCTACGATGAAAACGATGACTATCCCAGAACGTAGGATCGCTTGCAGTTAGTGGAACACTGCCTCAAACATTTATCAACTTTGAAGGGACCACATGTGAAGAAGTTGGGCACCTAGATTCGTCATAAATCTGCAGGCCTCCTTATCGAAGCTACCCTCCGGAAATCTTGAAAGACAGGTGCTCTGGGACTACAAGCACAAAGCTCTGAGGCATTACGCCGACGACCCATCTCTCATAATTGAGCAGGACTGGGTTGGTTGCTGTAAAGAGCGACCAAAGTCGAACATTTCCAATCTACGGTCCACGATGGGAGAGAAAATGGTGGACGAACTTCCGTTCTTTACTAAACTCCGGACAGCAGCTGAGGATCACAGTGGACAGCAAAACCGACCAATGTGTTACAACTACTTAGCTAGTGCGGCCACCAACTGCAAAACAAACAAAGCCGCACACGCGCATTATAGTCTTAAGTTAAAAGTAATTGAAGTTCCGAATTCGTCAAGCTGGGCGAGATCAAGATTCTCCCATAGCTACTCGAAGTCAGCGGATGGCTACGGGCATGGACGGAGAGGATTCGAATGTGCCGAAGGGAGCATAATGAAAAGCTCAGTCAGCCGATGCCCTGGCGAAACTCCGAGCGCTTGCCTCCACGCATAGCCTTTAGCGCGTGTCTGCACGTGCGCAACGGGGCTGTTTGCCATTCGCCAACTCGGTTCTCCAGCTGACCAATCAGATTCAAGGACGAGTCAGACGTGTCCTGGCTTACGACGCTGTGACGCATTACCTCGGAGACTTTGGACGCCACCGGCTGCCTTCTCCGGTTAATCTGTGCAGAATATACTATTCTCCCCACTGGCGTCCACCTTCTCTGTCCGTTCGGGACCGGGCCTGAAGGTCGTGGTAGCCGGGGTCTCACTCTCGCCTAGCCTGTCGCGATAAAACATCCAAAATGTGAAAAATGGCTCTGAGACCGTGCCTAGCTTCCTGCCATCACGGGAAATAGTAATCACCCGTAGGACTGACTCAAAACTCCACCGACAGGTGGTGCGTTGAACTGCCCCCATCCCTGGTCGGTGGAAGTTGTTGTTTGCCGACATAATTTCAACCGCAGGGAAGGAGGTTATGACTGAAAAATCGGCTAAAAGTTGAAAACGTGGGCGCTAATCCGTGCCGCGCAGGCAGGGTCTTATCCTCGACTCCTACGCTGTTGACGTGGTAGACCGAGGTGCTGATCACAAGTCAGGGCAGGTGCGAGAAGTCTGGATGTCAGTTGACCGCTCGGTCAACCACCACACAAAGTTGTCTGCGCCCTACCCGGCTTTACAAGAGGCAGCCAAGGCGGAGTGATCACTGAACTGCTAATTATCTCCGCAGTCAGCGAGGACGGTGGCGACACAGAGGATGACGCAACGACAGTCCGTTTCACACCCACAGTCGGCATTTGTGATCTGTACGTCAGGCAGAGTGTGAGTGCAGCCCGCGTGCTGCGTAATGTGGGCTGTGCACACGATCCGCATGTCTCGCAGCCGAGACCGATGCTCGGAACGTCAGAACAAAAAATCTGCCACCCCCAGTGAAGGCGTCTCCCTCTTTTGACTCGAGGCTCGGTGACCGAAGAAGCCAGATACTAGTCCGGATGTTTCGGACTAGGAAAAGGGATGCGAGTAGTCAACGACAGCATATGGATTGGAAATGGCCATCCGGGGCTCTCTCGCCTTTGACCGCTCCATATAACTGTCTAGGAGGACCCCACGTCGACGGGTCTAAGGCATAACGGAATGCTTCCACTCCGCCCTGTAATCAGATGAATTCAATGAGAGCTATCCTCACGCGGCCTTGGATATCTCCAAACGCAGCAAACCTAGGGTGGATCCCTGGTTCTTTAGTGGAACGTGGTACCGCATACTCAGGGACCAAAAAGCCCGAGTTCGAGTCTCATGGGTTTTGTTAGGGCTGGCTGGCGATGGTTAATAAGCCAGAAGTGGCCATCACAACAACAGTCAGTCTAGTCTTCTCAGTTTGACCATGGACCAAGGGCTACGTCATGTCGCGGCAGTGTTTTCCGATGAGCCGATACTTCGGATACCCAAAAGCTCGGACAAATGATCATTTTTCGCCCTTAGCCGGAAGACTGCACTTCCATGCAGTACTCTGTTTCTGTACATGGGCCAGCTTAAGGTAGAGATCATGCATTGAAACTAGTGTATACTCGTCCTACGGCCTGTCAGTAGCCGATAAACTGAGTACGCTGGTAATATTAAGATATTATCTTGTATCGCGATGAAGTTCAAATGCATGAGACGACGGGGAACACCGTGGTCACGTAACAGGTATGCAAGGGAACCTTGGTAGCCAGTAGTTATCAAACATCGCAATCGCGACGTCTGTTCTACAGTGCCTTTGCATAGCTTTCGACACTGGACAGAACTGTTCTCAATCTATGGTTCTAGCCAGGACCACAGAGAATAAACCAGTTCAGTGTTAGGACCCCTCGCGTGCGTCATCTTCGCACTGAACTGTATTAAATTCCGCGAAGAGTTGCATTCGAGGACAATAGAGTTAAAACTAGCGCTGCCCTGAGCGAGTGCGTCATCATCACCCTGAACTGCGTTGAAATTCTAGGAAGAGTTGCATTCGAGCACAATAGTCACGACTAGCACTGTCTTGAGCGAGTGACTTCGGATTCTCCACAATTACTCATGACATGGGTAGGACAATGAAATCAAGTATAGTTTCGTCTTCACAAACATTGTCTTCTGCCATGGGATTGAGGTGAGGCATGTGAAATTCAGTCCTACATTGCTTTAAGTCTACCTAATTTTATTCGGGCAGCAGACTCAAGTGAGAACGCATACTACTTATTACATGCTTGTTCACTAACAAAACCATGTAAGGAGATGTAAGGAAGGTGCACTCATTTTAAACGCTTGAACACCGAGTATGTTGACGTAACTCAACTGACAAACGGGAATGATGTCCTGACGATCATCGGACACATTTATGAGCAGGCTACTTACACTCATAAAAAATAAGGTTGTATTAAGACGACGCAAAATAATTAGCCATTCTTGTCGTTTGCAGCTTTGGAGGTTTCTGTGCAATAATTTTTAAGTCCGCCTGGGCCTACGTTAGACAGCCTCTTTGAAGAACAAACTTTTCGCCTTTTATTCACCCAGATGGTTTTCTTTTCACTTTCTGCTTCTTCCTCTTAGGGACAGAAGAGGAATTTAATCAGGACGGCCCTTTATACGACTTCAAAGTGGAATAAACAGCAGCGTTAACGGTGCAAAGTCCCGAGGAAGCATTTAGTGAGGGAGCCAGTAAGAAGCGCACATTTCAGCTGTGGTTCAGAGAGTTTCGCAAAGGAATCCTGACCCGTGGAGGGTAAACGAAGGTTTGCGACATTCATTTAAAGACAGGCACTGGAGCGGGCCCCTGTAGAACCACCCTAGATGTCATTCAGACCTCTGCAAACGCCAATGCCCACAGTGTGTTTCACAACAGTTCATGAGCTAGTTTATAACGATAGTAGACTTGGGCTGCATCTACCACACTCTCTTCTCCCTCAGCTAACCGGGCCCGGTGGCAAGACAAAGCCAGGACGGCCAGAGGTGGAGTCGGACGCAGCGGCTGACGAAGCCAAGGAGCCCGCCCACGCATGCCACATACGCTTTGTCCGCGCACGATTGGCCGCCAGGTTTTCACACAAACAACAAAGGAACGGCTCGCATCCCGTCTGAGTGAGAGTGCCATGGAGACCACATCAGGAAAGCGCCGTTGAAGCCTGACTTACCGTCCTGAGAGGAGAAACGAGTTATTTCATCAGTTAACAGCCTTCCAAGCCACGGTTTTTAACACACCTTACTCTCTCTCTCTCTCTCTCTCTCTCTCTCTCTCTCTCTCTCTCTCTCTCTCTCTCTCTCTCTCTCTCTCTCCCTTCAACCATTATTATAGTGAGTAAAGTGTGCTGAAGGGCTGTGAGAATGAATTCCCTAGAGTCGACCTCGCTACTTATTCCGTCTTTGCTGAACCAGTCCGCTGCCAGAGCCGCTCATCGATCTAATGCTGTGGTTTGGCGTAAGTGGCGTGCGCGGTGTGGGCATGCGCATAGGCGTGCCACAACACCCCCACACGTGTGACATTTATTGTGGAGTGCACAGCTTCTGTGCAACTCCGTTAACGCGTACTGTGGCCTAATCTAGTCACGTGTTGGTCCAGAACATCTCCCGCGTGACCCATTGTAAGGCACACTCGAACATTATTCATTCAATCAATGTCATATGAATCACATCGTAAGGGGAAAGCAATTTAACAAATTGGTCCATGTGAAATGGTAGGAAACTAATAACTGCGCCGATACGACGCGTGTTCCGCACTCCACCTTCAAAAAATGTGATCGATTTGTTGTTCATGAAGCCCCCACAGATTGAAACAACGGGCTCGGTGACAGCGAAGCACAGCAATACTTCCCCAAACCGGATTTCGGACCAAAAGGTTATGGTGACTGTTTTTTTCGATCGCGATTGGCATCATCCACTGTGGGGATGTACTGCCATGAATCCGGCGAAGTACAAAAGTCCTTGCACGTTAAAAATCCCATTCTGATTAACCAAACGGGTTCTATTCGTATTGACGGGATTTAACCACATAATTCGCGAAGCCAGTTGTAAAAATGGAACGAAATGGATTACAAAACTGACTGACGACGTTCGAATATATGGGCCTCAGTTTTCGCTACTGCAGAATGCCTAGTTATTTGACTTTTGGTAGGCATGTTGTCTTGGCTTTATGTTCCGGTCTAGGCTAAGGCAAATGTCTACATCTAGGACTGAGGTTAAGGTTAGGTGTAGGTTAGGTCCGAGTTGGGGAAAAGGTTTCGGTCAAGATCACGTTTGGCTGCAGCATGTCGTCATACCCAATCCGACCTTTAAGCAATGACCTTGGATTATCTGTTTTCCGCCCGTTTACACGCCATGTTTCGCATCTGTCAAATTACGCGGTCAGTTCCGCCACCATAGTGGAGTTATAAGAAAAACATGACAGAAATGTGAGTTTTCCCCGTGCCTTCCGCAGGCTTCGCTAGTTGCCGCATCTACTAATATCGGCATATTTCCCGTAATACAGGACTCCGTGTGCTCTATTTCCTCAGTGGGCTCACGTGTCCAGTCCTCACTAACTGACTCATCAGCAGGCCAAACGAATATTGATTTTCAGGTGCCTTGACAACTTCTTCCAGAAAAAGATATTCTTTGGTTAAATAGCAGCCAAAACCGCCTCTTCACACAATTAATTGGCTCCCGAATTCCTTCATCCTATCATGGCGGAACAGATAAACCTGCATTTTCTGGGGCCAATCTGTAAATAATGGTAGTTTTTATCTCAATAAATAAGACTCCTCCCGCACCGAGTTGTGCGTTTCGCGGCTGAAAAGACAAAACTATTCAGCAGCAGCCTAACAGTCAATGGGGTAGTGGGCTTCTGGTGGACCTTCGTTGTTGCAGGAATATTCCAGCTTCGCCCTCAGCAGGCATGTGGGGAATGCTTTGTGTGCCAATCAAAAGTACTATGCTTTGTCCAGGCATCACCAGCGTAAAGTGGGTGGTAACTAAATGAGGATAGCCAAAACATTCCGCGCACTTGTGGGCGGACCATTTGGTCAAGAAACATGCGGACGGTTTGACTAGGGAGTGGATGACTCTCATGTCTGCCTACCGCCCTTGCAAATGGCGTTAACACAACTTCAAAACAGGAAGACGCCTCTCTTTCATGAAACATATTTGGCGAAACAACGATTTTGACTGTTAGACTGCTGCAGATTAGTATTCTATTTTCAGCCGCGAAAGGCACAACTCGGTGTGGGAGGAGTCTCATTTGTTTACAAGTGTTTCCTTGCTTGTGTTCATAGACTTCAACGATCTCGAATTTACGACGGAGATCAGCAATCTGGCTTACCTCACAAAGCCCCCAAAGTTGAGGCCTTTTTGAAAAAGGGAGGACTTAGCGGCAACATTTACTCGAAGTAAAGATCGCTACTGAATTTTAATTTGCCGAGAGAGAGAGAGAGAGAGAGAGAGAGAGAGAGAGAGAGAGAGAGAGAGAGAGAGAGAGAGAGAGAGAGAGAGAGAGAAAGAGAGAATACACCTTTCAGCGAGAAAGGGGCTCCATTTTACTGTGGACAGAGTATAAATTAACAAATGACGCTAGAGCCAGAAAGGCTTACACAAAAGGGAACATCTCTTATGCGGACAATTCGGGTCTCAGTTTCCACATTTCTGTCTTTTTGCACGTAAGGTAACGTTCCAGGAGTGACAATACAGAATGCTAATTGGCCGATTTACGGCAAGCGATATGTCGAAAGCCACTGCGCATGGCTCGGAGGGACTTCGTAACAATTAGCTCTGAATGAAGGAGATGGGCAACTTCATTCAGAAGTCGACCAGTAAATGGCTTGACCGTTTTGAAATTTCGTTGTATGAAAATATCTACTGAAATGACATAAAAACACCGGCAGCAGAGGAGAGCATTCGAAGGACTTGCTTTTAAAATTAACATATCTTTCTTGAGCAAGTCAGGAAAAATGACGGAAGAGCACTAAGGACTAAGAGGAAGAATTCAAGTATCTATTAATCGCCAGACTAAGGGTTGAAGTGCATGGTAGGAACGTAAACGACGAATGTAATAAAGTAGCTTACGAATTTTAGTGAAAAGGGACTCAAGATGTAGGGAAAATAAAAGAGTTGATGACAAAGTAACGCCAAGGTACTTAAAAGAGAATACCTCATTGGGAAGTATATCCAAGGATCCAGGACTAGGAGAGGGTCACAGTCGGATAATACGCTAGACTGATCCAGTAGGAGGCCACCTTCCAACCACCGCGCTGACACATGTTCAAGACCATCCTTCAGTCTGAAGAGCGTGAACAACAACCACACTGTCAGCATACTTAACAAACAGACATTCGTTTGACGATCTCATATCATCAGTGTGGAGGCAGAGGAGTTGAGTGGATAAAAAGGAACCTTGAAGAACTCCACAGTCATTGGAAAGGATCCTAGAGTTCTGCTTGCCGGATTGAACGAATTGAGTGCGGGAGGTAATCACCAAGTCAAGAAACAACCCAGCCAGGAGAGCTGCGTGCGGATGTTTTGGTAAGGAGGAGATGGCGCGGGACAGTATTGAAGGCGGAGGAGTAGTCGAGCTTTCAAACAGCTAGTGAATGCCTTATGCTAATAATCCCAGAACATTTATAGTGGCGGGCCGTGGAGCTAGGGAGGCTTCCAAGGCCGGTACACATGTGGTGTAGCCAGCGTGACCTTGGTTTCCAGCAGGGTGCGCTACCTCCATGGGCTATGGGCAGCAGGCCTTGAGGCTTTGCCCTGTCTTTGACTCGCACGGCGAGCCTAATGTGGCCTGAGCTACCCTGCTGTTGACCATGCAAGACAAACTTGTACCCTCCCCCCGTTTCCACTATGTCACCATCAGGACGGTTTGGTTTCATTAGTTAAGCTGCAGGCGAGGGTAGGGTATGTGACCCTCTGGGTGGTTGTTCAAAATTTACCGTCTTATCTTATCTAGGTAGGTGTGATGTGGCCCCAAGACACAATGGGCGAGGGAGTTCCGTAGAAACGATCGATGAGCGCCCCTCTATCATTGTATATTCCTGATCGCAACCGACAGGACAACGAGCCCGTGGCTCAGTGGTTAGAGACGTTGGACTTCTTGCCAATAGGTCGCAGGACCGAGCCCCAGGCTTTGCACACCTGGGGGTTCATTATGGCTGACTGACGACGGCTAATAAACCGGAATTGGCAATTCCAGTCTCCCTTGCCTTTCTCGGCAATGTTATACCGTGGTCCATAACGATTTACCTAGCAATAGGTCGCGAAAGGGGTCATGCGGTACGCGGATGTTTGCCTTCCCTAGCGCTATTGATGTTAAGGTTGTCCTCAACGGACTCAAGGTTAGGGTTAGGGATACGGTCGGGATTGACGTTAATATTAGGAGTTGGGTCATTTTTATGATTGAGATTTTCCGGCCAGGGTTATGGTCCGGATCTGCGATGGAGGTTAGGCTTGGGCTTATAATCAGAGCTCGGGGTTTGGCCTAGGGTCAAGGTTAAGACTGCTTTGAAGTTTTTTTCAAACACTTACGGGTTAAGGGCTGGTGTTATCCATTACAGTCATGGTTGCGGTTGACGTTAGGGCCGTAGTTAACTACGGTTTGTCCAGTGAATTACATGGCATACCCTTTCCAAGCTGCATTCGGTGTCGATCCGTCCGCCCCTCATGGAGTGCATTGTTCACCCACAACCGTCTGAACAGTAGCGGCCATCTAGGGCTGTCCTAGCGGTGGCAATGACCATCAAGCCCTCAACAGGTAGCTCGGAGTAGGCAGCTCGGCCCCAGGGTTGACGGCTGCCACCACGACCGAAACAGACAGCCGCGGATATGCGAGGCGGAGAAGGTGATTGGCTAGCTTGCCCATTTATGTTTGGTTTTTGGTCGGATCTTATTTCGTAGCCCTACCTGCGTTAAACAAACCCTAGCCTAACCCCTAACCCCCACCCCTAACAGATATGGCCACGAAACAGGATCTTGCCTGTTTTTTTCTTTTCTATATATTTTTGAGATTGAACTGGTCGAAGCCCCTCGAGAAATGGGGGTTCAAATCGTACTCAGAAATTGCCACGTTTTTCCCTTCCACTCCCTAGAGCGGAGTGTGATTCTCCCACTTTCATTGTGTCTGTGCTTGATTTGATGGCACGCAAACTGTTCAAATTTGAGGCCATGGGCGATTCCTATGCACTGCCAATGGGTAGCCGGGTGTTTACGAGCCTACGCTGACTTAAAAAAACAATGTGTAAAACTACCCACCGAGGGTGATGTTTTTCAAGTAGGCTCTCAAGTACTCCGTAAGTGCTTGTGTGCTAGTGTTTGAATGGCTGCGCATCAAGCTCATGACGGCGCAGGCGTTTAAACCTGATCAGCTGTGTTGCGAAAAACGTGTGAAATTCCACCTGAAGTCAGGTGCATACCCTACAGACTGTAGTCCCCACGTCTATGGCCGTGCAGGTTGGCAGGAGCGCAATGGCAGATACTTCGATCTCACTTTCCATCATCAGCCAAAGGACTGCAGAGTTCCACAAACATGTGCAGGGCGCAGAAGCCTGGACAACCAGGTAACCAACTGTCTGCAGTAAAATTTTCACCCAGTTATTGTCAGGAAAACAAATACTTGTATCTTCGACCAGATCCTGTTACGAATGCAAGGATGCTATATGTTAGCAAAAAAGATCGTTTACTTGGACGCCGACAACGGGTAGACTTCACAGTCATCAAAATTCAGCATGTTGGAAATTTACCCTAGCACTCCCATCAAAAATGTGTTCAGACTACAATAGGTTCACGGTGTGAGTGCCGAAGGGGGTCATATTGATTAATTCTCACACCTGGCAGGCGTGACAGCGCTAGCATGTAGGTTGAGCACACGAAGAATTCCGGAGAGTGTCGATTTGACTCTGTTTCAAGACAAACGCCTCGTGGCTGTGTGTACGTGACCCCTATGCCAAATAGTCGTGCCTCAGAAACGTTCCACTTATTGGAGCGGACAGGATGTTTTTTAAAAAAAATGTTTTCGTCCAACGGGCTTTTGGGCGTGTACATTCGATATTCCGTCCTGTAGTTTTCCAGCCTACCTCATAAAATACTAACTTTTCAGGCTTTTAAAGTAGGATACCTCGATCAAGAAACAGTAATTTAAATTTTATAAATTATTTCAGCTAGAAAGGATTACTCAAGTGGGAGTGTGATAACGGCTAGAATGCAGTATAATTCCGGGACGTTTGCTATCGAATATGCGTCTTTCCGCTCATATTCAAAAATGGTGTCCTCCGACAATGTCTACTTAAATAGTCTGAATTGTTTCCATAATTTTCGTGGCCTCTGAAAATCTAAATACAGGTATTTCAAGGAAAGACTGCATGAAACATCCTTTCTCGCACTCCTTTTGCAGGAAATTGCATTTTATTCAACCTCATACCTGAACAAAGGCACCTGTTGATCTTAAAAATGCTTGTCACTAGGATATCTTTTGAGATAGTCAAGCGTTTATTCAGGTAGCATCGTACCTGCGAACCTACTAATTGATGCTTTTTAAAATATCCTGTGGGCTATCTTGATTGCAAAATACTCTCGACGCCAGATGTGAAGTAGCACAGGGGAATGGATAATGTTTCCTAAACACAAAGTGTATAGCATATAATTTGAAGGTCCCAGACGTGAGTGCAACGGCAAGTAGGTTTTAAGCTTATTCGGATATTGACAAGTACTTTTATTGCATACTGATGCCTTCAAAAACTTCAGAGTCGCGTGGGCACTACGTGGTCAGAACCTACGTTTTCACGATACTCCCCTTCGCAATCATTCATTTGGTAACTGCGGGACACACGGTGTGACGGAAGAGATGCGGGGGAAATGGCTAACGGGTGACGCCGTGGCCGCTGTGCCAGCTACGGCCTGCCTTGCGTGTCCAAATTGCCAGATAAGAGACCTTTTCCCTTTGGCGGCTACGAGCTGAGCCACCGGCACCGCGATGACTAAGCAATTATGGACCGTGCAGCGCTAAGACCGCCAGAGATGACTAGTTCTGTGATCTACCAAAAGGTCGGGAAGTCAGAATGAAGCGAGCCGCCCTAAAATGTCGTTTCACCCACCAACGCCGCCTCGTGGATCAAAGCATTAGCCTAAAATCAGCTAGGAACAGATGCCCTCCCCTCCCCCCCCCCCTCCCGGCTCTGTACGGTGTCCCCTCTGTTCTCCATGGCTGTCTGCAATGCGCAACCAACCAGCGGAAACTGACGCGTCTGTGCCTCCACTGGCGGAGCGAGTGTGGAGACAACTAAATGCTCCTCTTTAGCAGCGATAGGAATTCCGTATGTCCTGTCTAAACATTAAAATACACGGGTAGTGGTTCCTACTTGTTTTCCTACACCTGGACACTGACAATGACTGATTTCTGACAGATCAGTTACCTGCGTCCAAAGCATGAGCTTTGCCTGCTTTGGATTGCATACCCACACAATCACCACTGTAACCGACTCTGATGCCCCCGGCCGGTTAGATGGTAGTTGGTAGCCCTCCCGGTACCGGAAACTCCCAGCTACCTGACTTACGGAACCGGTGGTAATAGGGGCTATACGGGTGGGGCAAATGAGTGGAGGCGTAAATGGTGCTTGTAGGGAATGCCTGGAATTGACGATCCTGATAAAGTGGAAAACTAATCTAACTAAGGTGAAAAATGCGAGGAAGGTGAACACTTCGGGTCTGACTGACGTATGAGACGCCTTGCTGTTGTAGTCTGAACCCAAGAGGTAGTAAGTGCGCGATGTGGTAGGTGAAGTGTGTCCAGTTCAAACCCAGCAATGTCGAAGCGCCCGGGGGGGTGCCGCAGTGCCTTAAGCTGGAAGTGCAGGAAAGGATCGCTAACTGGCCAAGGCGCTGTTTACAAGGCGTCACAGTTTTCAGCCAAACCCCTGCGACCAAATACAACCGGGCTGTTCGTAAAAGCGGGGGTGGAGGGCAACACTCTGTCAATACGACTGATGCAGTGGATGGAGTATCGGTAGACACCCTAACTGATCGTCGGTTGTCCTTTCGTACACGATCACACCGGACTCTACTGGAGGTCTGAAGTAAAAAGACCCAAGGATGCAGGCAAACCGACGAAATGGAGACCCGTGCCAATCCGCCTAGGATAGTACCTATGCAATTAATCTGATGCAAGTAATACTGTGCGCACATGCAACTAGAAGCATAATGGGAAGCATGATTAATCATAATCCGTCTAGGATAAATCTTTCGCCTTTTACCAAAGATTTCCGTGTGGGAGTGCAATACAATGAGTCTATATAGACAGTCTTGCAGTGCCTCGTTCTCGGGGCGGTTAAAGTGAAGAAGAAAGTCATCCTGACGGGGCCTCTGTGCGTGCACCCCCCAGACATAATGAGAACGTTATCACAGATACCGAAATCGAGCCAGTAGGTACAACTGTAGAATCGGTGGGCAGGGCTACCAACTACCATCCTGCCCCCCGGCCTAACCTACGCACAGTGCCCCGCACACTCACCTCTCACATCGGCCTGGTCAGTCACTTGCGCATTCATCACGCAGAGACTGGCGAACCAGTGTCTGGAGCACCAACACACACACCAGACGCATTCGCCTCAATTGTCCACATTGCACTCGCACTTTTACTCACCGCATGGGTCTACTAGACCACATGCGCGTCCAGGAAAACCTGCGGTAGACAATCGCCAGCTGCACCACACCACCAAAGCCTCCCTTACTAGCATCTCACCGCACATCACTCACTGCAAGCACCCAACTGCCACCTTCCACGCAAGTGGGAATTGTGCGCCTCGGCTCCGTCTGCATGCGGCTCCCTTGCTGCATGTGTGGTCGGAACCTGATAAGAAAACGGTGCGTCGAGGGCTGTGGCTTGGAAGGCGGCCAACTGACGTCCCAACTCGGTCCACGTAGTCAGCCCAGCTGTGTGATTTGTGTGCAGTGGCGGACTGGTGGGCTGAGAGCCAGGCTGTCATGACTCCTTCTCAGGCGATCTGTGACATTCTCGTGCATGTGGCGAGAGTGTGTTGGTGTGTGTGTGTGTGCTTTATGGGTAGTGCCTCGCAGGTGACGACTGTTTGGTTGCCCAACCTTGAAGGATGACGGCCCAGGACCACGTGTCGCCTTCTAGGTCAGAAGGTCTGTAGGCGTGTGCAATGCCAGTACCAGCAAACCATGGCCCTCACAGCATGGAATGCGCTGGCAGTTCCCTGAGACCTGGTTCCCTGCCGGTAGATGCGCTTGAGCACCAGCTGAGTATACAGGTGGTGGGCATGGCTGCCCAGTCATCATCCTCGTCCTTCTGACCCCTGTTGGGTTGTTGTTGCTGTTTGGTGAAAAATCCGGGTGTAGTGGCACGTCTAGGTGCGGGTCCGACCGTGCCAGCCACCTGCATCCTCTGTCTCGACACGGGGACCAGATGGGGAGGAGGAGAGAACGTGATAGCTACTGCGCAAGTCTACTCTCATTATAAACTAATTCACGCGCACGTCACCGTCCCCGCCTCACCTTGGCGTCAAATGACCTCTACCGCTGCAGAGCAGAATGGGCATTCCGGTAATCGGGGTTGTTTTGGTACCACACAAAGAAGGGACAAAACTGACCAAGTAACTTGTAATTTCTCATACTGTTTGCGTGTGGATAAAAACCTTTTCTGCTAAAATAGTGACAGTGGCTTACGGTCCCTCCTGACGAGGGAATAGGCGACTTCCGGGAAGTAGCTGAGGAGGAGATTCGATCTCATGAACAGTTTGTGTTGAATATACCATCCCGAAGCTTCCGGTTGTTAAGGGCGCACGTCTGAAAAGCAAACCCAGTTACCTGCTACGTACTCGAAACTATTGCCACTGGTAATCGTCACGACAGTCGGCGTTGGTTTCCACTTTTCCGAACAAAATTAGACAATGACTTCTGGCGCCAAGAGCCGAAGTCCGAATAAACAATTTGACCAGAATTTCAGATGCCTCATCTGCCTCACGGATTGGATGCAGGAACGGTGACTAGAGTGTGATTTAGTTTATAATGAGAGAGACTTACGTAGCATCATCTACCGCATTCGCTCCTCCCTCACCTACTACGGTAAGACGATTTCAGGGCGACCGGCGGCGGATGTGGGCGTATTGACTAATAAAGCCGAACAGTCCGTTTATGCGCGCTTAGATGTGTGCGTGTGGTTTATGTGTCCCCCAAACGGGCCACGTGGAAGATGCACTGGACCATCACAGGGGCCATATCGGATCCTGGCAGGCGTTTCGGATTTGCACACCATGACAAATGCCAACATTTCGGAGTGCGGTGACAGACCCGGTGGCCGACAGTCGTCGCACACACTGGGACCCTGCCGCCACCCATTGTTGTTGTTGTTTAAAAACCGGGTCATTTGCTGTATGGGCTAGGAGGTATGGAATGGAACGCCAAAATGTGGGCTCGACCGTGCCATCTACCTGAGCCCTCCCCCCTCCGGCCTTCTGGACACTGTCTTGACACCGGATGCAGGTGTGGGAGAAGAGAGTGTGGTAGACGCTGTGCAAGCCTACTATCACTATAAACTGATTCACGCGCAATTCACCGTGTCTGCTTCACCTTGCTGTGGAGCACTCGGTACACATCGTCGGCAACGACGGCCGAACTGTCGTGTGGGCTTATACTGGATGACATAACTAAGTGTTGGTTCTACTAGTACCGTTCTCACAGGCATTGTAGACAACATTCAACAATGACGTTTGAGTGGCTTTGGGAGTTGTTGCATTCACGCAATACAGCAGCGCAGTCACGACGTTGATTTCAGTGGAGGAGATGATTGCATTTCGATCTAACCAGCTGCAGTTTTCGGGACATAATGTTTAGAACATTCCAGGACAACATCAAAAATTCCGTGACCTCTTGCACAACCTACTTTCCCGTGACCAAAGTCTGAATTATGGGGACGGGCTGTCAGCCTAGGTGAACCGCGTTACTGAAGTCGCTGCGCATATGGACGCAGTCTCGAGGATGGGAAAGCTTGATCGGATAGTCAGGGCCTTTGATAAAAAGCATGTGGTCATTCCTCTGACCAACTAGACTTAGCTTTTGATGAGCCATGGCAGCAGGGTTACTATTCTGCTGGGTGAGGATCGGGTGAAGGACCCCAAGCATCTGTGGCGCACAAAGGTTCGGTCGTCTGTTGTAGACGATCTAGTGCATTATCTACGATGAACTCAGCTCGGAGAGTTGAGAAGCGATCATTGTAGACACTTAATGTTTATTTTTTAATTGTCCTGCCTAATTTCGGTTGCTGTATGTCAATGCATTAAAAAGTATACGTCCGAAAAACGAATTCACCAGTCATCTGTACTTACTTTGCCATTCCTCTATGCATAAATAGGCCCGCCCTCACAACACCTATTACTACCTCTCCCTTAAGACAGGCACCTTTGACTGGTCGTGTGTGGGTCGAATCTCATTTCGTAACCGTACCTGAAGTAGACAAGCCCCAGTTTGACCACTAACCCTAACCCCGAACCTATAACCCATGGCCCCTAACACCAACCCCTAGCACCTAAGCCCAATCCATTGATGTTTTGGCAGAATTTTGCATTATTCGTATTGACCCAACTGTGAAAAACTCGGCGCTTCGGTGGGATTCGAACCCACGCAGTAAGGGGAAGGCTTTAGCGCAGCCAACGCTCTAACCACCTGAGCTACGAGGCCCCGCCGGACGACGCGAGTTTAATCACATTTGGGTCAAGTTACCCGCCCAACCTACTGCAACGTCTGGAATCCACCAAATCTGATACAGTAAGTTGACTGCCCAAGCAGGATTTCCTAAGTAATTCACCTAGAATCCACCAGATGACTACCAGGCTCGCGTAATTCATTGATGTTTTGGCAGAATAATGCATTATTCTGCCAAAACATCAATGAATTACGCGAGCCTGGTAGTCATCTGGTGGATTCTAGGTGAATTACTTAGGAAATCCTGCTTGGGCAGTCAACTTACTGTATCAGATTTGGTGGATTCCAGACGTTGCAGTAGGTTGGGCGGGTAACTTGACCCAAATGTGATTAAACTCGCGTCGTCCGGCGGGGCCTCGTAGCTCAGGTGGTTAGAGCGTTGGCTGCGCTAAAGCCTTCCCCTTACTGCGTGGGTTCGAATCCCACCGAGGCGCCGAGTTTTTCACAGTTGGGTCAATATGAATAAGCCCAATCCCTAACCCCAACCCCTAGCCCCTAATCCAAACCCCTAATCCCCAACCTTAAACCCTAACCCTAGTCCCTAACAAGTACGGCTACGAAGTTAGATGTTGCCCGTGGGTGTTTGGCGTC
The DNA here is from genome assembly GCA_902702965.1 of Spirometra erinaceieuropaei. Lineage (NCBI taxonomy): Eukaryota > Metazoa > Platyhelminthes > Cestoda > Diphyllobothriidea > Diphyllobothriidae > Spirometra > Spirometra erinaceieuropaei. Next base: position 865,550 of record CACRXP010000074.1, read on the forward strand.
CTTCACCCGATCGTTGCCATTCTGGTGTATGCATCAGTTGTTGTGCTCTTTTCTCCCCTCCTCTCTCCCCTCGAACTGTACTAAGCTTGGTCGAACCCTTAACAATTACTGTACGAGCTGTTGGCATGCGCTGCCCGGACGTTCGCGTCACGTCAGCCACTGCGTCCAATCTCATTCCCACTCGGCCTACGGGCTAACACAAGCCAATGGTGCGTGCGAGAGGGAAGAATAAAGTGGGACCGACTCGGAGGTCTCTTTCGACATGACGTGCCTCACCAGTTTGAGACTATCATTGACATGACATTTCGACCGTCCGGAATGACGACATCCTCCGTGCGCCCGCTTCACAGCATGGTGGGAGCAGGAATGGTGACATGCGCGTGAACTAGTTTATACGGAGGTGGGCTTGCGCAGCGTCTACCGCACCTTCTCTCCCCACCCACCAGGCACCGATAGTGAGACACCGTCGCCGGAGGTGGACGACGGTACACTGGCTAACAAAGTTAAAAGGCTCGTCTACGCGTAAGACATATGATATAGTTTTACTAAATGCACTAGGCTTTCCTGGGAGGGGGGGGGGGAGGTGGCTCTGATCTCACACGCGTGGGAGTGCCATGAACGTCACATTAAGAAGGAGCCAGTGTACCTGACTCTCATTGCTCCAGCCAGTCACTCCACGCTACTAAAACTATCAGTGAGTGTCAGGATTCATGAATAGAGAGATGGCCAGCTGACGAGAGAGGTCGGCCATTCTTTGGAGCTGAGGTTAGGCTGCAACCAGTGAACCTCCTGTTCCTTGTGGAGTTTGGGACCAGGTCGTGTGTAGAACTGGCTGTATGGTTTTGTCAATCACTGCGCCCGCATCCATCTCCGGTTTTCTGGACCATGTTCTACCATCTGATTAAAAAGGAGGTAGATGCAGTACATGCCTGTTTCACAATGAGTAAGTCCATATGCGAGACACCATTGGACTGTGTTGCCTACGACGGTCGAAATACCGCTTCCGTGGGCTCTTATTCCTCTTAGTAGCCAGGCTTAGAAGTGCGGTCGGTCAGAAGGGAACTACACAGGCTAAACGTAATGCACTGCCCTCAGCTGCTGTTTAAACTAGTCTGTGGTCGAGGGAGCCAATCTACCAATTAACCTTCCCGTGCCACAGTTGTATTAATGTCTACAGCATTTCTCATATCTCCAAGCCCCCTCTAAAAGATTTTGTCGAGGAGCGAGTTCTCCAGTAGCCGAGCAGCCATTTTTTGTTGTGGTCACAACTTCTTCACACTGCGGTCCTCTGAGCTTAAGAGCAGTTACAGTACGTGACCTATCTCATGAAATCTGATAACGAAAACTGATAAGATAATTTCTGGACGTCTTTAGCGTGGCGTATTTTGTTCACTCACCCACGTCCTTCAATGAAACGTCCTTTTCTTGTGCAGAAATTATGTTTACGTAATTATATGAAGTAAAATATCGGTAAAGTTTAGCGAAAATAGACGTTGGAATATATTCGTGCAATTTCCTATGCTAATACATGTCCTAGACTCCAGTTACGCATCTGAGCGACTTCTTCATTGAAAGGATAGTAATTTAACATCGAGAGTTTTATTAAACAGATTTAGCCGGACTAGAAATTTTATTTCACGTGCAATGTTAACCGTGGTTATCAACCTGCTAACAAAAAGGTTATTTTAAGAAAACCAGAGGTTTTATCAATTCCTTAATGTCAAATTAGCAGATCTGTGCGATTTGGTGCCCTAAAGTGCAATAATAACGAAGATAGAGATTCCTTCGTTTAAGTGGGCTGAATTTTTTTGCCGTTTGGAAAATTCTACCTGATGTCGCATAGATGACCACCACGGAATGGTTATTTCCAGCTTTAAGCATATGAAACACTAATTGTCGTGTAGTTTAGCTTCTGTGCATATCTTATTCAGACACAGAACGAGCAAAACATTAATAGTTTCAGCAAAATATCAGTATTTATATGGGCGCTCTGCCGTGCATTCATAATTGAAGAACTGAGTCTAAAATCGATCAAAAACAGTGGAAATGGCCTCAATATACAGAAAAAGGCATGTTCTTACGTTTACGGTAGAAATATATTAGTATTTCTTAGGAACGCGAAAGAAACGGCCAAAAGTGTCAAATTTTTACTTGGCCTCACCGTCCAAAAAGGAAAAGTACACAGAGATCCGCCAACCGAGTGCAGTAATAAAGCACTTTTTAAAGAGGTAACTTATTAAGGAAAGTTTTTTATTGATCAAAGGCATATTCGTTGCTGATTTTCGTTGTGGACAGACATTTTTCACCAAAATGAAGTTCGATGTTTGAATTAGTCTTCAAATGTGACCTGAACGACCATCTTCGTGAAAAGGAGCACCTGAACACTCACTAATTCGGTAAATGCCTTCAAGAAAAATCTTAATTTAGAGTTTTTAACAGACAGGTAATTCACAATCTGTCTTTATGGAAGATCGGATGAAAACACTGAAAATCATGAAGTATTCAGCAATATTTCGAGGCTGATCTGAAACTCAACGTAATCCAAAACGAAAGAAGAGTATAAATTAGTTTAACGGAAGAAAAGTTCTCTCTATAAACACAAAATGGTATGTTTACGATCACGCCTGTCAGTTCTATTTAAATTTATTAGGCACCAACCGGCCTCATGGCATGCCACCTTATGAAAACTTTTGATCCTACGACGTCCCCATCGGCGTAATCAAGCAAAATCCAGCTTCTGCTGTTGAAACTCATCTGATTTTAATCTAAAAAGTAGGCGAAGTTATGAAACACTGGAAAACTGTTTTGGAATCTACACCCAGAATGTAGGCGGTTGAAAAGCCGTCCTATATGAAGTCACACAACTTATTAGACGATATTTAGATGTAAAGTTAACTAAAACATTGTTTTTATACGTTATTTTATGTCTACTTTCATATTTACTACGTATTTGGTATGAGAATACATTCTATACATCTAAAAACGAACTTTACTAAATTAGAGCCATTTTTGACATTTTCGGGATATTGCGCTTTTCAAAACAAATCGGATTTTCTAAATAACGCAACCCTGCCGTTAATGTTTCTTTTATGTTTTTAATTCTTTTAAACTTGTACTTAATTAACATAGAAATCGGACTCATGAAATGGTGTCGCTTTGCGAGTGACTGGCAATCATTCGTAAATTTTGACACATTTCATCAGTTAGGTCACTAACTGTAAGTGTTGACTAACTCCGGTACCTGCTGCAGATGTTGGGCAACGAGGGCATACTTTACCCAAACCAACTTAAATGCATGCCGTCGCATCGGTCGGATGTATCGTACGTTTCAAAAGTTTCCGATCCATGACGCCAGCGTACGCACCAGGGTCCGTCTGTGCGCAGGTGCTCAAGTGTGTGCGTGTGTGCGTGCCTGTGTGAGTTTTAAAGCTTTTGAAAAATGCCTGTCCATTAACCAGGTCGTTAGGCCTGATTGACTGCAGGAGTGTACCATTTCAAAACTGACCCGTGGGTACGGAGGGGGGAGCAGCTCTCAATGTCGTGCCCATATAAACGCCGGGCTTGGTGGTAACGATAGCTTAGTCAGCCGAACTGGAGGCGGGCAAGAGTACACGCGCGGTAATAGCGGAGGAACGAAATTGACTGACGTAGTAACCAGAGGCAATGCGGGTATTTGTGTTTTCTCGACCATGAGTAAAAGGCATATCTGTCAGCCCCACGAACTTTGTTAACAAAATGGTTAGGAAAAAACGGCCAGAGAAGGAATCGCGGAGTGTGTCTCGGTTTTATAAACATTATGAATGCTACGCTACCACTGTATATTCTCGATCGAAACCGACAGGACAACGGGCCCGTGGCCCAGTGGTTAGAGTCGTTGACTTCTAACTAACAAGTCGCGAGTTCGAGCCTCAGGTGTTCCACACTTCGGGATCGGGTATGACTGGCTGACGACGGCTAATAAGCCAGAAATGACCATTCCTGTCTCCCTCGTCGTTGTCGGTAATACTATTCTGCCTATATCATGCGTCGCTGTGCGGCTGCTGGTTGGGCTAGAGAGAGAGCCCGCAAGCCACAACGGAACGAGTGAGTTCCGTAAGAACGATCGGTGAACGCCCCTCCCCCCCCCCCTCGACCATTATGAATGCTGTCAATTGGTGCAGCGCTGGTGTGCATTACTGTGAGCGCAACTCAACCACACTGCCAGCTGTCGGTCAGCATTAATGGCCATGGCCGGAGCCGTAATTATGACGTAATTGCGTACGTTATGCATTCCTGTGATCCACTGCGGTGCGATCAACAGTCAGTAGTCTGACGTAAGAAATATTGCTTGACAATTTGGGCGCGAGGTTCCTGATACACACTGTTTATCGGAATTATCTCAACAAAAACGTTTTAGAAATCACACTGAGGATGTTTGCCTCTCATCAACGTACTGTTTGAAAGTGATAAGTCATTTGAGTAATGTAACAAGCTTTATTCCGTAAATTTCCGGTCGGATGTGGTTTGGCAGCCCCTCCTGAAGTAAACATACCCCAGTCACCTCTAATACGTGACCGGCGGTAATAGGGGGTTTTACAAGTGGAGCCGGAGAACGCACAGGCGACGAGGTCAAGTAGTTGTATGCAAAAGAAGAGCTATTGGGAATGCGCGGTTGTACTTTTAGTGGTTGAGAAATAGTTTCGCTAACCCCTAACCCTAACCCTTAACCCCAACCCCAACAGTATAGTGTCCATCAGGTGAGGCCACCAAACCGCATCTTACCGAAACACGCTTCAAAAATCACGCCGCGGCAAATGTGCAAAACAGCCGAAATGTCAGAGGCGCCTGACAATCGATCTTGCACTGTTTATATAAATGGCTTAATGTGAAACTAACATCACGAATCCTATTCGCCAGCCAAGTGTCCAGTTAAACCATAAAACAACGAATCGCATACATTAAGTTCTTATCTGTTCAGACGCGTTTTTGGGATAAATTTCGTCAGAGCGGGTAACCACGTAATATCCGTTAACTGCTGACAGGCAGTTAGTAGTATCCTTTATAGGGTAAAGGGGTACCATACTAACAGCACAGGTATTAGCCAAAAGCCTATACAAGCGTGTTTCGTCGATATTCTGCGCTGCATGACACAGCTGAGAGAGTTCGGCTGATCGTTGAGTCCCCAACATCTCCCCGTCTACTTTCTGGTAGATACTCCAATTTACTGTTTGTTGCTTTTTAATTTCCTCAGAAATTAACTGCGAACTTGGGGTAAATCAGTATATTCTAGGTCTGTAGGCTCAGACCGAGAATTTTATACATGAGTATTTGGGTCGAAGTTCATCAGTCAGAGCGGGTAACCACGTAATATTCGTTACCTGCCGACAGGCAGCTAGTAGTATCTTTAGGGTAAAGGGATACCATGCTAACAGCACAGGTACTAGCCAAAAGCCCATACACGCGCCTTTCGCCGATATTAGGAGGAAATTAAAAAGCAACCAGTAGTAAATTGGAGTATCTACCAGAGAGCAGACGGGGAATGCTGGGGGACCCACTGATGAGCCAAACCCCTCCCCGCCGTGTCGTGCAGCGGCAGAATATCGGCGAAACGCGCGTGTATGGGCTTTTGTCGAAAACCTGTGCTGTTATTCTGGTATCTCTTTACACCCACCACCATCAGCCCCACCACACTCAGTACATCTCGCACATCCACCGTGCCTAACTCAACCCCCCCCCGCCCGTCGCCCAGCGCGTCCACCGTCAGCAGCTCCACCACTGTCACCGTCTCCGAAAGCGACACCCCCACCTCTCCTGCCCCGTACATTCGCCTCACACAGGCGGAAGTGGCATCGGATCCCCGTCGAAGTAATGCGCTTTGATTGATGCGAAGATGTCCTTTGTTTCATTGCGGTCAGCTTACCCCTGGAGTTCCCCTGTCTTAAGAATCATCCAAGCGTCCGGCATCTCCTGCAGTCCTTGCTGTCCGAAGAGGTGACATTGGAGGAAGACCGCTTTGCTTGTGCTGATTTGCCTCTTATTTTGGGCGAGAAGGTTACCGATATGTGTGTCATTGTCGTCGAACCAGTCCTGATGTTAAAGACTTGCGCGTCTGAGGACATCCAAGATAGCATTCCGCAGTCGACACCAAGCCTCCACCGTGACGTGTTTAGCTGGAGCTTTTAGGTTTTCCAATTACTGGGTCAATTGATTGCTGAACTCCAAGCGGTGAGCTGGCTAATTAAACAGAACATTGTTTAACCTACCTGGTGGTCGCTTGCCTTGTGGTCTCCTGAGAGATTTCAGCTGGAGCCCCATCGTGGAGATGACAAGGCGGTGATCCGTTCATCTGTTGGCGTCGCAGATAGCCATGGCCACCAGCACGTCCTATCGATTTCACCTTCGGACGTGAACGTAGTCCAGCAACGCGAGTGATTAAAAAAGCGATATGCGGACGGGTTTCAGAGTGCTGAAGAGTGATCGGTCAAACATTTTCTCGCGAGCTGCGACGACTTCTGGGACCTTTCGTGAGTTTCAATTTTGCGAAAGTATTTTTTGATGATACTTTCAGTCACTGAGAGACCCGGAGGATGTCATTAGGAAAGTCGGCCAAGTGGGAAGTTAGTATATGGTTACTCGCTTTGAAAGTTTCACGCAGCTCCCAGTTAGTATAGTTAGTTGGGTAATTAGTTAGTTACTTTAGCTTTGTCTAGTTTAGTGTTGTTAGTCAATTAGTTTATTTGTTTAGTTAGCTGTTGACCAGTTAGTTTAGTTAGTTAGTTAGTTAGTCAAGGGGTTAGTTTAGTTGGTTAGTGAGTTAGTTAGTTTAGTTAGTTACTTAGTTGTTAGGCCGTTAGTGTAGTTAGTTAGTTGGTTAATTAGTTAGTTAGTATAGTTAGTTAATTAGTATTTTTAATTAGTTTAGTCTAGTCTAGTTTGGTTTGTTAGTTAGTTAACTAGTTTAGCTATTTCGTTGGTAGTCAGTTAGTATAGTTAGTTTGACTAGTTAGTTGGTTAGTCGGTTAGTTAGTTAGGTAGTTAGTAGGTTAGTACAGTCGGTATAAAGTCGCTCCTTCTGAAAGTCTCACATAGCTTGCACAAATTTGATTTTTTTTCTCATGGCTTTTGGCTTCCAGTGCTTCGTCCAGAAACGTCATCCGGTTAGATATGACGGTAAGGATGTGCTCATTATTATCACCTACATAACTGGTAAATTATACGGCAAACGGTCGATAAAAACGGCAGAAAATTGGAAATGCCATTATTAAATGGCATCTCTTCTCTGGTGGTCAAATTTCTATGTTTTTCCAGCATGCTTTATTTTTGCCGCTCATTTGTTTTAACTAAGCAACGCCGTTTTTGTCCGTCTACGTTTTGGTTTTTGGATCGCGCGCTCTATTAGATTTCATCCGCAAGTGCTTTAGTTAACGAATCCCTGGTGAGGAGAACACGGTGTCCTGCGCAGGTTCACAGAAGAAGGAGGCCGTTGACGTTGAAGCCTCCCATTCCATAGGGACCAAGAAATCTCTTCTAGCCAGCGTGGTCTGTCTCGACGCGGGCGTTGGTATCACCAAGGCAAATCAGCTTGTCCGTCTTCAGTACAGCCGCTAGGAGGGCGTGCAGGTCCTCGTAGGACTTGGTCCTCGCCTTGTCAGAGCTGGTCATTGGTGGGGCGTAGACACTAACGATTTTGATGAATTTGGGCCCCTTGAAGAGACAGACTCAGGGCACTATGGCAGTCGGTGGCGTCCTGTGGCAGACAGGGCAGTCGTCCTACGGTGTCGTTCCGGATGGCAAAAGCGACGTCAGCATCGCGTCGTTCTGGCTTTGGGCGGCCACTCCAGAAGAGGGTATAGCCGGTACCCTCCTGCTCCAGTTGTCCCTGTGTGGCGAAGCGGGTCTCGCTAAGAACGGCAATGCCCATCTTGCAGCGCACCAGCTTACGAGCAAATTGTGCCATCCTCCGTTCCGGTCGGTTGCTCCTGGGATTATCTAAAAGGTAACGAACATTCCAGG
>CACRXP010000074.1:876520-887488 GCA_902702965.1 Spirometra erinaceieuropaei
TCACTGAGCCCGCCGATATGGCGACAAGTTGGCTAGCTGCGGGCAGTTCGAGCCGGGTTATTTAGACATGAGTATCTGGCAATGAATCCAGGGAAAAACTCGTCGAGTCTCCTGGACTTTCGAGTTCAAGAACCCAGACCAGCTGCAGGAATGGTTATTACCACGAGGGTTACTGAGGCCATTTAGACGGGCAGGAGGTGGATATGATTGGTCAGTTTCCACATTCGGACTGCTCCGCTGTTATCCTCCTTGCACTGAGACTTAGACGTATGAAAATGACGAACTTTTGTTTCCCTATGTTATACGCCTCTCTTGTCTTCAGCGGGAGGCGCTTCTGGGATGCCTATCTTTACTTTTCGGGAAGTCGCATCAGTCACAGATGATGGCTGGCCATCAGATGCCGCTCGGGCCTTCAAGTCGGAAGTTTGGACACGTTCTTAAAGAGAACGCGTTGCTATAAATAGTCAGCACACAGTTATGACAGACTGCTTCGACGAAGGTCAGTGAAGTTATTGATGACTAGATTACAAGTCGCCGCGCCCATTTCCCACTCCAGTCTGCTGACCGGCTCGGACAGCGGCTGGGGTATTGGAATGGGAAGGGAGAGTCAGGTCGACGACTCAGCGCACTTTCTCCTCACTATAAACAATCTGACGCGCTTGAAGCTATCACGGTGCGCTAAAAGCCGTGGCTTGGAAGGTTGCCAACTGACGGGGTACCTTGGACCTCCTCCTTCACTGGAGGCGGTCTGAGAGTCAGGCTGCAATGGCTCCTTCTTAATGTGGCCTCTATGACACTCCTACCACAGTGAGGCATCCGAACCAGGCGTCGGCGGCGCGCCTAGGTGCGGCTTCGGCCGTGCCAGCCTCCAAATCTCTGTTGTGTTGGTTGAAATCCTGGTCATTTGTTGTGTGGACCAGGGGGTGTGGTGGAACGCCAAGGTGAGGATCCGTCCGAGCCATCCACCTGCGGCCTCCCTCGTCTCTGGTCTTCTTGACTCTGTCTTGACACCGGACTCAGGCGTGGGAGGAGGAGAGAGTGTAGGTAGATGCTACGCAAGTCTACCGGCACTATAAACCCCTGCGCAAGTCACCGTCCCTGCTCCCACCGCTGCTGCTGTGGGGCACACGGTGGACATCATCGAAATCGATGGTCGAACTATCAGATTAAAACCTTCCAACCTTTGAGCCTTTATGGGCTATAAGTTCGGGGACGCTTTGCCTCTCCGAACTTGTATATAATCATATTAATTCGCTTCATTGCAATCTAGTCTTTGTTGAACGTCGTGCAAGAGTGAAAGACAGAGCATAGGTATTTCTGTGAGAAAACGAGTGCGGCAACTTTGTCGTCAAAAGTAAGTATCGCCTGCGCAGCTATATAGTGTCGAGTTGATTTCCGGATCGTTTTAGGCAGGCGAAGTGATATCTAATCCAACAAATAGCGTATACTACTACTACTACTACTACTACTACTACTACTACTACTCCTACTACTACTACTACTACTACCAGTACCACTAATAATAATAATAATAATAATAATATTATTATTATTATTATTATTATTATTATTTTCATTGAGCGCCCGTATGGGCAGTGTTGATGCAAATGATAAATATCCACAAGAAATAATAAAAGAAATAAGTAAATGCAAACATTGTCAGTTTGCGCTTATAATGGTACAAATGCTATAATGGAAGTCCGCTTACTGGCTTCTTCAGAGGAATGATGATTCGCTAAGATATGAGGGCAAGAGGGCGATGAGTAAGATGCTCCGAAAAGGTATAAAACGGGTGACATCAGTGATACGTTTAAGCAAAACAAAACTGTCGCTCCTGGGACGAGAATAGATATTGGCTGGACTGGACCGCCCTGCTGATGAGGGTACGTGCGGATTCAAAACGTCTCCCGTAGAGTGGGTGAGACACATCTTACACCAAAAGCACTTTAGATGTGACCACGGATTTTCTCTATGATATTGAGAAAGGGCCATCGGGAATTTAGGACGCCACTACTAAATTGCCGTATCCGCCCACATTTCCCTCTCTTGTATATAGTTTCGTTTGCCAGGAACCCTCACCGGAAATTTCGAATTTTTTTATTTTTCAGTTCATGCATCGTGCTCCCCACAGGACGCGATATCCTTCCTGACAAATTATCTCAAAGAAGTAGCGTACCTAGGGTGACGTGCACAGTCCAAGCCGCCTCGTTTCGCTAACCGCCGACACTCATCAGAATTCCACTCTGGCCCCTGCAGTTACGAACCCTCCCTCAGTCGTTGATTTTCGTGGCTCTTGATGTCAACTCCTCATTCGGACCCCAAGTGGTCTGTTGACGATCACGGCGCGAATCCTCTGCTTTCATCATTCGCTAGAAGTTTGGTCGTCAGCAAAGAGATCTCAGGGACGCATCCCCCCTCTACGCTTTGATGATCGCCCTAGCGTTTAATGTCCTATCCTCGGCCGTACTCTAAGCGGACTGTGACCGATCACGTCTAGGTTCCTCCGTCTTGCCACTTGGAGGCAGATAACCTCATCCGGTCTGGGAAGCTCTGCCTGACGATTTTCGTTTTTAATCCCTTTTACAATACCATATGCAGGCCAGTCCTTTTCGAATCGCATATTTTCTCTCTCAAGAGCGGCAGCTTTTTTCCCCTTAAAATTTAACCAATTCATATTCATTTTGTCTTTTGCTTGAGGAGTTTTTTCTCTGCTCGCTGACCGTCTTTATATGTGACTGTTTATTCTACAACTGTGAACTGAATAATGTACAGAATATGTCTACTTGCTTAAAACTTACTTGAAAATGTATTTTTACTTGCTATGATGGGACCCCCAAGGGTATTATAGAAGAACCACGTTCAGGCTCCGCGCCTATAGTTGTCGAAGGTCGACTAATGCTGCAACCTTCCTCGCGTCCTTCCACCCTCACTTCGCCCCTGACACTGACTGCTATTACCCCCCCCCCCACTCCCCCACATTCCCACACCCAGCCTGTGTTTTAAGGCAAACTTTAATCGATTTATCTTATCACTGACGTGTTTTTAATTCTACCCCCTTCCCATATAATTGTACTGGCCCGACGAGAATTTATCGAACGCTACGTAGGCTTGCCACCTCGTCTTCTGATTACTGCTACGGGAATTTTCGCAAGAAATTAATTATTTATTAACTGCCTTGCCGACCGAAGAAGCCATCGGAAAGGTAGCAAGGTAGGGGGGACCCACCGCACTCATCGACAGGTAGTTTAAGACCGAAACGTGGAGGAGGCGTTAAAGAGCCCGAAGATCACCGTTTCAGGGGATTTAACAACCATGTAACAGTACGGAGAGCCGTTGGATTAGATGAGAATTTCCAGCTGAGCATGTACAATATGTAAGACCCACCCTTAAAGTTAAAGTTTACTTCTTCGAAGTTCAGAAGTTGAGCCCTTTAAGATTAAGCGTACAATAATGCCTTTATACCTTCCATGCTAAGATGCCCACGAAGTGATGAGCCAGGGGATGACCTAAGTCCAAGCGGAAGATAATTCTAAAATGAAGTATATTTAGAAGTAAAGAAGCAGAAGTTTGGATGTAAAACAAAGAGGCGGTGGGACGGCCGTGGAGGGATTGTGTGTATCATGAGGTCGTTCTACTAGAGTGAGGACATCAACGAGTGGTGAATTGGAACTGGAATTGATTTAGAACATGCAGCAAAGACCACCCTCGAGCCTTCAAACCCATGAAGATTTAGTAGTCGCCAATCGATCCCCCGTCGGTATAAGGAAAGCTACATTTAACACGAGGGGATTGTCTTCGAATAAAAAATCGCCGAAGATTTTCGATTCTATTACGGTCCGGGCAATCACTAGACCGAAGAAAGGAGAGCAGTACTATCCGGGGATGGGAGCGGCGAGCATGTGATGAAGTCTTAGCTTTATTTCCGAAGGAGAAAAATGCGCTATATGAAGGCACACATTTGTGCAGCCTTGACATAAATTCGATCAGTATGATGTGATAAATATGGCTTATTCGCACTACAGAGGCATAGGTCATTAATGGTGGCGCATGCTGAAAGTGCATTATTTTGAAAGGTCACGGTGCTAGAAAGTGCTCTTCGCCAGTTTGACTGCGTGCAGTCGAAACAGCAGGCTCGAATACAGGAGGCCCGCTTAAGGTCCTGCAACTCAATTCCTCGCTTGGTACTCTCTCTCTCTCCCCTAGTTAGGTCTCGTTTTCAACCTTCATCTACACATTTTTCTCTATCTCCTATGCATTATATTTCCAGGCGGTTCCACCCTCCCCCTGTTCATTCAATAGACCGTCAGTCGACTGTAACCGGCTGTCCAACGCTGACTGGATGTCACATTTATTCCATAGGTAGCTCGGTCCGTGTAGGCGTATGCACCTGATGATTATTCATGCGCACATCAAGCGGCCTGTGAAACCATACCCTCCTTTGCATGCTAGCTCGGCCAATGAGTCAGCTAAGTGGCCAAAAGTCCCCGAAAAGTCCCCTAGGCCAGAATAATCAGTGCAGCTATATTTATTCAATACCTGGGGGAGGAAGGGAGGGACATGTTAGTGGGCTGTTTCATTTTACAAAATCTCATCCTTTATTATTGTTAATGGCTGCATAAATTTCTGCAGTCTCGTGCAACAATGTAGAACCAAAAGTCACCACACTACCACAATTAGCAAAGGGTTCGTTGCTTCCGTGGAGGGAAAATTTTCCGAGAGTTCCATCCAAAACTTCGACTGGCAACATCCTATTTCGTAGCCGTACCTGTTAAGGGTTAGGGGTATGGGTTGAGGTTAGGGTTAGGGTTAGGGGTTAAGCCGGTGCTTATCTACTGCAGGTACAGCTACAAAATATGACCAGACCCTTCGACTTTTCAGTATTTTGCGAGTAAAAAGTCGAAGACTCGATCGAAACTGGGCATCAAATGCTTGGCAACAGGGGTGAAGAATCTAACGAAATCTATTTCTTGCGGTAGAAATGTTAGCGTTACTTTTTGGCCCTCTAGTCGTCTGGTATTCGTACTAACTAATTTCACAGAAGCCACGTCACTCGGAAATACGAGCTAGTACTGCTAGTACACCCCAATCTTGATTGTGATTGGCTGTCAGCTGAATGCTGTATGAAATGTACACACGGATCAGTGTTCAGCACTGGCTTTTTTAAACAAAACGAATGCGACAAAAGCAGACGACTCCTGTCTAAATTTGCATTATCTCGTCACCGGTGACCAGCCCAACTTCTTAAACTTCTAAACTAGATTACCCCACTCTGGATTCCACGACGGATGTAGGCCGGCGGCACACGAATGACCGGACCGCTATCAGAATTGCTTGCTGATTGAGGAAGTCTGTCTGGGCAACAGTAATTTAATTTTTCCGCTGAATAACTGCCCTATCTACTTCAACCAACTCGCCTCCTTCAACAGCTTTATTTGTCGTCCCTATTGCTGCTACTGATGAGTCTGGAGACCTAGTTAATGTCGCTTAATACACCCAGATTTAGCGAGTTCAGCTCGTAGTCGGCCGAGCTGACCCCTCAATGATTCCCTATTTGGCCTAACTTCGCCCGACGAATCCCAGACGGAGCTCTCAGTTATCAGAGCTGTTTAGCGAGGGGTGGAACACCCACACTCTAGGGGAAAACGGTACCTACAGTTAGTAACCGATCTCATCAGATGTTGGCTGGAATTCTGGAATGCGTTTTCAACTAGGAGGGATTACTTAGGCGCATTAATAATACTGATTATCTTGAGGCATAATCCTATAATATTTTAGACTCGGTAGGGTGTCAGTTTTTGAATACAGTGCTTTTAAACCTCCTGTGGAAATTTTACTCGGTAAAAAATGACTACTTATGTAGCATGCACTTTTTCCATTGATTTTCGATGGTCTTTCAAATTCAAATATGTCTTATAGAAAGCATAAACAAAAATACGCTTTTTTAGTCGTTTAGTAGAGAATTGCGTCATCTTTATATTTTATACTCGAAAAAGGAGTATAATTAGGGTTTAAGAATGATTTTAATTATGAGATTTTTAAGACCGCGCAATGTCCATTCATATAGCATCGTACCTGTCCTTTTACCACTGCTCCTCATGAAATGTACAATATAGTCCGCATCCATTGCGAAATTTCATGAACTCCATATGGTATCTTTTCAAAGGCATAGAAGAATATATGATTTTCTTTACGCGGAAGGCATGCACCTTGTAGACTGAAATCGGTAAGCGCTAGTGCAACGACTGATCAGCCTCCAAATTTTTCGACAATTAAAAACTTTTAAAAACCTAATTATACTCCCTTTTCGAGTATGAACTATAAAGATGACGTAATCCTCTACCAAACGACTAAAAGAAAGCATATTTTTGTTTATTCTTTCCATAAGGTGTATTTGAATTTGCAATGATAAAAGTGAATGCTATTTAAGTAGTCATTTTTTACCGAGTACAGTTTTCACAGGAGGTTGAAAGGCAGTGTATTCAAAAGCTGACATCCTGTCGAATCCAAAATATGCCGCAAGATAATCAGTATTATTACTGCGCCTAAGTAATCCTTCCTAGTTGAAAACGCATTTCATAATTTCAGCCAACATTTCATGAGATCGGTCAATCACTGTTCTTCTGCCCTATCATGGGGGTAAATCGATCCCCACAACTACCATGAAACTGCATATTTGAGCTCACAACGAACATGGGCTGCCAGCACAAACAGTAGAAAGTGTGAGTAAGAAAGGCTTCGTAACCAACCGACTAGGGGTCAATCCGCAGAGTTTGTGGTTTGACTGCCTGATAACGGCAGATAAGCCAGAAATTAGAATTTAGGTCTCCTCTGCCCTCATCCAAAACACATCTTGGCTACTGGTCTCTTGAAGGGCTTGCGAAGGCACCACTTCCGGAGTCCTGTGGCAAAACGGATACAGATCCGTGGACACCAATACTATATTTCCCGTTTCATCCATTCTTATTGTCAAGCTTTTTCACAGCCCTACCCTAAGGAACTAGTTCGCGTTATATTAAAAATTTAGGCAACCATTCGGCATTCCCTTGAACAGGGGATGTGGAAGCAGAAATAATCTGATCCGCAACGTTATTTTTATGCACGCGGCTGCAACAAATCGGTCAAACTATACTGCCATCTAATACGCTCTCCACAAGTTAACTTACTTTTTCAAGCATTGTAGTTGAGACATTTGCTACTGAGATTGTTGTAACAGTTACCATCTCTAGACACGGTCCTTTTATAAATGCTCTTATAGGTAAGAAATGACCTCCCTAGCTTAAGGGACGTCGATTATCTTAAGTCTGCAAGAGGACTCGGCGAGAATAAGGTATGTAAGCTCGCCGAGAAAATAAAACCCAGGGACTTCTGTAGTAGGGGATGAATGTCTATATTATTTTTACCACCCTGCACTCTATCGTTATCATAGATTCTTATTCATTTCATATTCATATCGACACAACTGTGAAAAACTCGGCGTCTCGGTGGGATTCGAACTCATGCAGTAAGGGGAAGGCTTTAGTACAGCCAACGCTCTAACCACTTGAGCTACGACGCCTCGCCGGACGACGCGAGTTTAATCACAACCAACCTACTGCAACGTCTGGGATCCACCAAATCGGATGCAGTAGGTTGACTGTCCAAGTAGGATTTCCTAAGTAATTCAACTAGAATCCACCAGATGACTACCAGGCTCACTTAATTCGTAGATGTTTTGGCAGATTTTTGAATTCATATTGACCCAACTGTGTGACCCAACTGCGAATCCCACCGAGGCGCCGAGTTTTTCACAGTTGGGTCAATATGAATTATTCAAAAATCTGCCAAAACATCTATGAATGTCAATATTAGTTTTACCAGTAGGGGAGATGAGCGCGGTAATCAGTGAAATTTGCGAAAAGCATAGGTAAAACCCGCATTTCTGTCATATGTTTGTTTTTTTACTCCAAGGAGGCGTCGGTACAGAACAGGCGGTTTGAAAGATGCGAATTACGCCGTGTAAACTGACGGCAAACAGGTAATCCGAAGTTACTGGTTAGAGAAGGCTGCTCTGAGTAAAAAATATGCGACAGACAAACTTAACTTCAACCTTAACCCTAACTCCAACGCCTTCCCTAGTCCTTATCTTTAACCCTACCATAGCCTTAATCCTGAAGTTAATCCTATCTAAGCCTGTCGGAAATGTTGCCCGAAGAGACCATGCCTATTAAAATCCATAAGCAGGCGTGGTATAATAATGGAAACATGTCCTGTCGTCACCGTAGTCTCCTTAACTGCTTATTAGCATGTCATTTCGGATAAATTCCTGCCAGGACAGACATGTATACATTAATTCCGAGTGACGTTAGAGAGGGATTTGATTCAACTGTTTGGTAGCGAGGAGCTCGGAACGTTTCTGTTAGGAGAAGGGAAGAGGAGGGGGAGGTTTGGAAACTACTGAAACAGGTCATGACAAGCAACTGAGTGCTAGTCAATATCCTGTGTCTGGGTAAATACGGGCCTTCGATCGACTAAATACCAGTGTCCTTGTAGAATTCTTGGTAAATTGACTCACGCGTATAAGCCAAAACAGATTTCGGTATATATACGGTACTATTGATAGAATAAGGTAATAATAAAAAACATACAAACCTCAACAATGGATACCCTAGACAAAGAATTCCTTTCTTACTTTTCAAGCAAATCGAATTCGCCGCTCAAGGTCAGAACACAAAAACTAGTTAATTCAAAGAACGCCGATCACGCTCGAAAGAGGGTTACAAAAAGGGGGAGGGGGAATGTCAACAGGGGCCAAATGTGGAAGCATTTGCGAGGAGGGCGTGGAGAATTCCAGGCGTTGACCAGCTGGATACAACAGTCCTTTTAATCAGTCTAGAGACATGGTAGCCGCAGCTTTTAGATGAGACAATTTTGCGCTCAAACGACCGATTTGCGCCGCCGTATTACTGTCGCGCCTGTGGTAGCCGATAGTCCGCTGCGGTAAGACTGGATTATAACCAACCCCCAACCCCCCCCCGTCTCTTAGGCTTCATACATGTATGGTTGATGCATAAATGGCTTCGGTTAGTTGCAATAGATAGACTTGTCGTGTTTACAGGCTCTTTCTGTCCAAGTACCATCACCCTCTGTTCGGCATGCCGTTCTTATTACATTCTACTCATACTAATAACTGTCCGTTGGCAGAGTTCCTATTGACTCATAACTCCGACCATACAACGACGAACTAAATCTAGCAGAGTTCGGAAACACGAATTTAGTGTTTTATTAGGCGTTTTCCTTACCGGTTGACAGCACTTTATTGATGAGGGTAGTTATATGCCAGGAGCTTTCGATAATGCGGCAACCGCCTTTAGACCACTGTTTCTTTTGTGTCCACGTAGTGGTCGGTGTCTACCAGGTGGACAAAAATTGAGCTGCTCGTCGTTATTGTTCTAATTCAGACCAGGTGGGTGTTTTCTCATCTATTTGGATGAACGTCGACTCCTCCGATTGACGAGGGCTGTTCCGCAGGATAGAGCCAGGACATCGGCATGAAAGGACCTGAGTCAGCTGTCTGTTCATTAGTTCACTGGGTGCATCGCCCTGGAGGGGCTTTTCTTCTCGGTGGTGACCTATCTTCTGTCCGTCTTTTCCAGTCTTTTATATCGGTAAATGGTGAGTCAGGGGGATATGGACCTTCAACATTACGGGTGGCTATATCCTAAATGCCAGGGGGTTGGGACAAGGCGATGCCTTGCGAGAAATATGGCACGTTGTATGGGGGTCATTTCGCGCGTGTGGCACGCGCAGTCGGGCTCTCTAGTTCTGTCAGCCGCATCAGACGGCGACCGGCTCGGACAATAGACTGCTGCATGGGAGAGGGTATCGGAGACGCTTAGGACACGTCTGACGCCTTGAATCTGATTGGCCAGTTGGAAAGCCGTGTGGGCGAATGCCAAACAGCCCTGGTGCACGCGTGCAGACACTCGCGAGAGGCCTAGCGTTGAGACAGGCGCTTGGAGTAGGGCCATTACAGTTTCGCCAGGGCATCGGTTGACTGAACTTTTCATTGTGCTCCCTTCGGCACATTCGACTCCTCTCAGTCCATGCCTGTGGCTACTTGCTGACTTCGAATAGCTCTAGGAGGGGCTTGATCTCGGCCAGCTTGACGAATTCGACACTTTAATTACCTTTAACTTGAGGCCATAATGCGGGTACGCAGCTTTGTTTGTTTTGCAGTGGATGCTTGCCGCACTAGCTAAGCAGTTGCAACACATTGGCGGGTTTTGCTGTCCACTTTGGTCCTCAGCTGCTGTCCGGAGTTTATTAAAGAACGGAAGTTCGTCCACCATTTTCTCTCCCATCGTGGACCGTAGATTGGAAATGTTCGACTTTGGTCGCTCTTTACAGCAACCAACCCAGTCCTGCCCAATTATGACAGATGTGTCGTCGGCGCAATGCCTCAGAGCTTTGGGCTTGTACTCCCTGAGCATCCGTATTTCGCGATTTCCGGAGGATTGCTTCGAGAAAGAGGCCTGCAGATTGATGACGCATCTAGGTGCCCCGACTTCCTCATATATGATCCCTTCAAAGGTGATAAATGTTTTGAGGCAGTGTTCCGTTAACTGCAAGCGATACTACTTTCTGGGATAGGTCAGAAGGTGTTTAGACTCTGGAGTTTTGTGGTGGGACGTGAAGAGTAAGGTGGCATCTACTGACACTATCCCTTCATTCGGTTCAAATTGACCGTCCTTATTTCGGCTGGAAATAACTACCCTAAGAGGGCCATCCTAAGGAGGCACATCAATTCAGCTACTGATCACGCCTTTTTACCCAAAGGCCTGCGAGGGCTGAAAAGCACAACGGAACGGTGTGTTCTGTTCCCAAATTAGGTCGGATCGGTAACCTTCACTTTCAGTTGACCTCGAAATGCGTATTGCAGGAACCTAAGCCGGGAGTGAGACCCTGGCTTTCACGACTTTTAGGCCCGGC
>CACRXP010000074.1:907249-917279 GCA_902702965.1 Spirometra erinaceieuropaei
CGTACGCCTCAGGAGAGCTGTCAGGCGGAATGTATGCGTGTTTGTCCGCTAGAACAGCTGCCGTTCGATCGTTTGTTGCAGGGATTTCCAAATCCCACCTACCATCAGACTGCGATGCAAACTTCTGCCATAGTATCTGTCTCAGAACTGTTAGCTCAGAGGGTAGTTCACGAAATCAGGAAGCCGGTGGGCGCTCGATGACTGCCTGGGAAGCCTAGTCGCAATCATCCTAGAGGTAATCAACCCCTTCTGGGCTCAAAGTCGAATGGCCAAACACACATTTCCAATCCTAACGGCCTAGCACGTAATTGGAGTGTTTTAAAGCCTGCAGTTTGCGCTCTTCGATCATTTTTGACCAATCACGCTTGTACGCTGTTCTAGACCCCCTCGATGGCTGGCTCAAAGAGACCCACCTTAAGACAGTACGAATTAGCACCCTTCATTTTTCGCAGTCAGAAGGCGGATTTCGGACTTCAACAACGAAAATTCTACAGTCGAATGGGAGCTCAGGTTTGACATACCTTTCACATTGAGCATGCACGAAGGCTTTGGTGACACGGAAGGAATTTCGATTGAAGATTAAATTGAACCGCCGGTCAAATTAAAGCTGCTCAGTGGATTAGTTATCGTCCAGTTGGATTAATTTTTGCATAGTTGTAAGTTCATCATGCACCTAGAAAGTCAGCTCTTGAAGAGGTGGTGGAAGTGGAACCTTGAACTGACTGGTATCGAACGGAAAAGTGAAAGCAGTGACTTAAAAATGACGATGATACGTGGATTGAGCTCTGTAATCCCGAGTTCAGCAAACTGTTAGAACATCAGTTAAGGTCCGACTTAATGCTAGGAAATTAGTGGGGCTGACTTCCGTGGCCCTCCAAACAGGACAGGAGAATAGGTACATTCCGCCCTTGTAATAAAGTTGGACCAGCGCATAATTCTAGAAAGGAAAAAATATTCCCGTGTCCTAACTCCAACCAAAACCCTAATATAAAACTAAACCGTTGGCCTAATCTTGACCCTAACCCTACCCTAAATCTTGACTCCGCGGTTAACACTGGCACTTACCTTAACTCCAAACTTGAGTTTGACTTACCTTACCGTAAACGTTAAATCCGGCTTTAGACCTAACTCTTAACTTAACCCTAGCACTAGCCCTAGACCTAACCATGATTTCACTGGAAGTTGGCCCAAAGCCAGCCGTGTTGCAGGCAGTTCCTGTTCTCTTCTCCTGTCTGGGGGGGGGGGGGTGATATAACTCAGTCCTACCGGAAAATTTAATAAATACAGTTTTTTAAAACTACAAACCGAATATTGTATACGGACTGCGAATTCCAAATAAAGACAATGTTCCCTGAATTGAGTCAAACTTGCTCCTCCAAATATGCACACCTAACGAAACGATCGTTTTTTATTTCAAAAGTTAAAATTATATGAAAACCTAGGACGATACAGCGATGTGTCAGAGAGAAGAAGTTTTGGGGCATCTCACTGGCATACACCGCATCACATCAATTCCTCAATGCCTCGGGCAAAATTCTAATTGCCGAATGCAATTGGAACTTCGTTCCAGGTCTGGATTAAGAATTCCCTCCTGCGTTTTAAGTTGAACAGAAATCACACCAGTTAGTTCTGAGCAGGTCCACATGTGCACCATTAGATTCCGGTCCGATGGTTGCGTCGGTCACGAGGGGTTCATTTCCCATTGGTCATTCAGAAGGCCTTTAAAGTTGTTTCAGTCGTTTGGAGGCGCTTATGCGGCGGTCCAGGGTGAGATTGATGTAACCGCGTGTCAGTGCAGATGACCGATGTCCCTTCCCTCACAATCGCTGATACCCCTCCTCCATTGCCGGTCGCCGCTAGCGCTCTCTCTCCCTCCCGGCGCCACACTTCTCACCAGTTGTTACGCAGGCGGGACGGTATCACCACTCCCCACCTCCCTCATCCAGTCCGAATATTTTACTGGCTTAACTGTATCCCTCTTATTGTATTGGTAACGATCAGGTTGGACACAAGAATATGGACCCCCCTAGTACAGGTGGCCTTGGCCTAAATTCCAGGGGGGGGGGGTTAGGGGGTTAGCATTAGAGTGAAAGTTAGGACACGGGAGATAAGTGTCACTCCGACTGGAATTTATCACGGGGCCACCTGTATTACGAGGGGTCCATATTTCCGTGTCGGATCAAGTGCCATTTATATCCAGAACATTCTTCCACCAATAATATAACATTTATTTCCTTCTAAGCCTGTTTCTATCCTGTTCGCCTGTACGTGCGCGATGGGTTATTTAACGGCACCGTTTAGTCTATTCTTCGTCGTGAAATATCCCCACTGCCCCATGTGTGCGTCATCCTCAACGTTTTCAGTCGCTACAGGCTTTAACAAGTCATGCCTGCTGAGGACTCTTGATGAGGACTTGCTGCTAGCATCTTACCTCACAAAAGTCTTCAGTCGTGTTTTTTGTGGTGTGGGATGTTCGCTCAGTGTCTTCAGGTAATCTTCACAGCAAATATTTCGGTGCAGAGTCAGAAGTTTACGTTTGCGAGTTGACTATAACGCCGCTATACTTTCCGGAACCTTTCACCACCTTGAGCCTGTTTTTCAACGTCTCATTCGTCCCGGTATGAGTTTATAGAAGGCGTGCATTCGAAAGAGGACGCTATCTACCGGTGAACCTGTGCAAACAGTTAGATCATGAAGTCAGTGTGGATTTTTCGTGGCAAGTTTACAGTAGGTGGGCTAACTCATGAAATGTCAACCGAAATTCTGAAATGAGTTTTCGTTTCGAAAAGATTAAACAAGTAGAGTTGTAAGACTAATCATCATGCAGCGTAATTCTATAATATATCCGTTACCTCAGGATGCCGACTTTCGAACAAACTTCTTTCCGGCTGCATGCAAAAACTACGATCTGTAAAAAATGACTACTTAAGTAGCATGAATTTTTCTCATTGATTTTCGATGGCCCTAAACGTCTAATTATATTTTATGGAAAACATGCATAAAATTATTCATTCTTTTCCTCATTCGGTAGAACATTACGTCTTCTTCTAATTTATACTCGAAGGAGGGACATAATTTGGTTTTAAAAAATTTGCAATTGTGAGATGTTTAATACCGTGAAATGGCCGTTCATAAATCGTCATGTCTCTGCATTTACCAGTGTGGGTCAAATCCACTGCTAAATTTTATGAACCCTATATGGCCCCCTTTACTACCGTAGAGAAATGTGTGGTTTTTCCTACGCGGAAAATATACGGCTTGTAGTTTGGAAACCCTGAATCTTAGTGTTACGGTAGAGCGGGTTCAAAATTATTGGGGAATTGGAAAGGTTTTCGAAAACCGAGTTATACCCTTCCTTCAAGCATAAAATTGGAAGAAGACGTAATTGTCTACCGAATGAGCGAAAGAATAAATATTTTTATGCATGTTTTCCATAGAATATAATTGGACTTTTAGAGGCTTCAAGAATCAAGAGAAAAATTCATGCTAACTAAGTAGTCATTTTTTACAGAATGTAGTTTTTGCATGTAGCGGAAAAGAAGTTCATTCGAAAGCCGTCATCTGAAGTATCTGAAATATTATGGAATTATGTTGCAGGCTGACTAGTTTTACAACCCTACTTAATTAATATTCTTCGAAATGAAAACGCATTTCGGAATTTCGGTTGACATTTCACGAGTTAGTCCACCGACTGTAGGTCCCCCATTTCACTCCTCCTTGGTTATCATGTTTGTTCTATTGCTATATTCACTTTCATACAGTTCTCCTCCCCCCTTTTCATTCCCACACATTCCTATGAACTGTGCAATATGTTCTGTGAGTTTGATTTCTCTAGCCCCGAAAAGCTCTGAGAATTATATACTCACGACATGCCACTATGTCCTTGTTCATGTCTACTGACTGAAGTGATTGCAATTTCAATGATTATTCTTCACTTACGACTCACAGCAGTGGCAGAAGAATCATCACGCAATTTGGTGACACGAGCTGACACCTACCATACCTTTACTTCGATCGTCTGGATTTTTTAATCTGGAGCGCGTCCTGTCGGTCCAAATCACTCGACTCCACCGTACAGCACGTCATAGGCAACCTCGCATCTACCATTTAAATCCCGCTTTTCTATGAGCAAAGCCCAGAAGAGGTACTTGTCTTAAGCGTCGGCCACTGAAACTGAGGCCACATTCAACCGTCAACGGAATATGCGAAGAGATTCCGAAAACCGACATAAGGTACAGTAGATGTGCTAACTCATGAAATGTTAATCGAAATTCTGAAATGCCTTTTCGACCCGAAAGTACTACATAAGTAGGGTTGTGATAGTAATCACCATGCAATGTAGCCCCACGAGAATGCAGTTACTACAGGACGCCAACTTTTGAATGGACTTCTTGTCAGCCGCCTGCAAAAACCACACTCTGTGAAAAATGACTACTTAAATAGTGTGAACTTTTCTCATTGATTTTAGATGCCCTTATAAATTCAAGCATATTCCAAAGAAAACATTCATAAAATATTCATTACTTTACAGAATTAGTGTAAATAACGTCTTCTTCAAAATATATACTTGAAAGAAGGGTATAATTCGGTTTTCAAAAAGTTTTTACTTATGAAATTTTTAACACCGCGAAGTGCCTGTTCATAAAACCCTTTGTCTCTGCATTCCCTAATGTTTCTTGTAGAGCTTGCAAAATGACCCAAATCCACTGCTTAATCTTATGAACCCATTTGGTGTCTTCTTAATACGGTAGAGAAATGCATGATTTTCCGTACACGGAAGATATGCAGCCTGTAGTTTGGAAACCCTGAAGGAGAGTGTAACGGCGGGTTGGGTTCAAAAGTATTCGGGAATTGGAAGACTTCTTTAAAACCGAATTATCCCCTTCTATCAGGCATGCAATTTAAAGAAGACGTAATTTTCTACCAAGTAAATGAAATAATGAATATTTTGATGCATGTTTTCTA
Source organism: Spirometra erinaceieuropaei (assembly GCA_902702965.1). NCBI lineage: Eukaryota > Metazoa > Platyhelminthes > Cestoda > Diphyllobothriidea > Diphyllobothriidae > Spirometra > Spirometra erinaceieuropaei. The sequence goes on from CACRXP010000074.1 coordinate 912,215, forward strand.
TAAAATATATTTGGATTTATAAGGGCATCTAAAGTCAATGAGAAAAGTCCACGCTACTTAAGCAGTCGTTTTTTTTACAGAGTGTGGTTTTCACAGGCGACTGGGATGAAGTTTATTGAAAAGCCGGCATCCTGAAGTAACTGAATTATCTTGGCGTTACGCCGCATGGTGATTGATCTCACAACCCTGCCTATGTAATCTTTTCGACTCAAAAAAGTATTTCAGAATTTCGGTTAGCATTTCATGAGCTGGCACATCCACTGTCTGCATGCAGTTTTAGAGTGAACAGGAATGAGTTAGCCCTTGTGGTTCTCAACAATCCTCTTTTTGACTAACCTCCTTCACAGGCTCAGTCCTAGTCAGTCTTCTCATCGAAACCTAGCGAGCAGTGCAAAGCCTGGGCAATCTAATCTTGACACTGCCAAGCACGCTTGCGTCTTCAGCTCTCCAGTGCATTTCAACTGCACGGGGTTGGCGTGGTCAGTATGATACTGCGTACTTTTGGGTCTGTTACGCGCAATGCACAGTCGTATTTGGGTCAGGCGAGGTGATGGCGTTGGAGAGTTTCACAACGGCACTCAGATGACAGGCTTTTAATAAATTCCCGTCGGTCAGGTGGTTAATGTCGATGCTTAGTCCATCGGCGTCCATCGGCGTTGCGCAAGCTGCCTGGGTTGGGGCAGGGACAGCGTCCTGAATCATTCCGTTTGCCACCACGAAGACCGGAAATGTTGATTCAGTGTGCGTGACACATCCCAAAACACCGTCGACGGACTGCATGATCACCAGCACAGGACGGCCACGTCCTCTCAATATTTTTCCGAAGTCACTTCGGTTCACGGTGTCGAAGACCCTGGTGTGGTCCAGAGGCTAATCCTCATTTTCTACAGTTTTCGGAATCCACATGCGACCCTTGGCAGGGGGGGGGCTGTTGGAGGTGAAAACTGAGACAGCTGTGGAGAACTGGATTGAAAGTTTTGTCAGCTTTGTACTGTAGAGGCATTTTTCTCAGTGATCGTCATAGATTCACCAGTTTCTTTCATGTCTGTATAGCTGATCAGCTGAAAACCGAAATAATGCATACAGTGGTGCAGTGAACGTGAATGATTTGGCCATCGGGGCTGCTAACAACGTCCCATATTCGATGCGGTACGCATGATTCTGAGTCATTTCTTGTTTCGAGTTGAGTCATTCATAGTTGCCGCGACTCTCATCCCGAAGTGCTGTTGAATGCAGAACAGGGTTGAAGAACATAAATAAAAACGTGATTAGCTGATTTCTGAGCATTTCACATTGTAAATACACAGTCAGTAACCGATCACGGGAAATGAAAGGATTGCATATGTGGGGTTGCAATATTTATTATCATATAGCAAATTCCGGGGACATTTCAGGCACAGCATGATGCCGGCTATCTGCATGCATTTCGTTTTGACCAACAACAAAATCCGCACGGGGCAAAAAATGACTACATAGGTCGTATGCATTTTTTTAATCGACTTTCAATGCCCCTATAAATGAAAATGTATTCTATTGATAACCTGCCCAAAAATATTCTTTCTTGTGCACATTTCGCGTCAAGACATATATTATTTTAATTTTATGCTCGAGAAAAGGTGTCCTTTGGTTTTAAAATGCCGCTAATTGTGGGAATTTTTAAGACTGCGCAATGCCGTCTCAAACAGTATCGCATCGGCCGGTTTATCGAAGCTTCATATAAAACATACAACATAGTCCATCGCAAAATGGCATCAATGCAAAATCTTTGGATCCGTATATGGTATCTTCTCAATGACACTGAGGAATGTGGGATGTTTCTTACCAGGAAAGCATGCAGCTTGCAGACTCTAAATCCTAAACGCAAATACAACGGCAGGTCAGGCTCGGAATTATTTGTGCATTAGAAAAACCACTTAAAAACAAAATATACGTTTTTTTTCGAGTATAAAATTTAGGGAAGACATGTCTTGCTACGAAATGAGTGCAAGGAAGGATATTTTTGCGCACGTTTTCTACAAAATATATTTGAATTTATAAGGGCATCAAAAATGAATAAAAAGTGCCCACCACTTAAGTAGTCGCTTTTACGGAATGCAGATTTTGCTGGCGACCGTAAAGAAGTGCATCCACAAGCCGGCATCATGGCGTGTCCGAAATATCATTGGATTATGCAGTATAATAATCAATATTACAACCCCACTTATGGAGATCCTCCCTAATCGAAAGCGCATTTCAGAATTTCGGTTAACATTTCATGAAATCGATCGCTGACTCTAGGATTGCCGCTTCGATCTTGAGCTCAGAAATGCCCAGTTACCCTTTTTGAGAATTTTTCCGACGGATGTTTCGTTCGATATAGCAGCTGATTCTTAAATCGCGCTTTTCCAACCGTAAATTGTGTGACTAGCCATACTGACAGCCCAGGTACCAACTAAAGGAGCAGACACGCGTTTCGCTGACATTCTGCTGCAGCATGACAGGTGGATGGTAAATCATGCGGCATGTGCATACTACTGGTTGCCTGCGAGTAGTTTATGAATATTACGCGGTTGTCCCGCTGAAGTTGATGGGTTTCGGTCCAAGTATTCGTTCTGCAAATATTCCCATTTCACACTTGAAAAGTGAAGCTGGCAAACAAGTGTTTCCGGTAATGCTTCGCCAGGCCAATGCAGTTACATGAAGGGATGAAGATGTACAAAATTAACAGGGTTTATAGGTGTCTCAGGGGCTAGTAAGTCATTAACACTCATCTTCCCCACGCCGCCCGTATGACGAGATCGGCGGGTTTTGGGCCTTAGAGCTAGGGGAGGGGGGAAGGGGGGCAAGAGAGTCTTTGAGTGATTTCCTTAGATTGAGTTCACGGAGAACTCATCACTCTTATTAGGGATTTGGGACGACATGTCGTGATCACTTGAGGCTGACGTTGGCCACGGCAGAAAGAGCGCTTGTATCAGGGTTTTCTGACAACATGACACCGGATTCGCTAGCCATATATCCACTGCCTCGGCCGTTGCTAGTATCCGTTAGCGTAGGCCTTTGGAGAAGCTTGTTGGTGTCCGGTAGACAATCTGAAATGCTTTCTTAGTATCGACCCGGTGATTCGTATCGATTAAATATGCGAGAATGGAACTCGAAATCGACCGGGCCTCACCTCTGCCTAGCCAGGCGGGCATACGTTCGCGCACCCTCTTTGTGATGTTATTCGTGATACGAACTACTCCCTAGGCATGCCAGTAAAAACGCTAAAAGAAGTACTGACGAGTTGCACAAAAATGTCCAGTTTCTGTGCAGTGGTCAACTATACAGACAGATAGGCGGCGTGGCAATGGGCTCAACTCTTGGACCGCTCCTTGCGAATGTTTTTATGGACAAAGTCGAGAAGACAAGATTACAAGATGCCATTAATGACCTCGTCTTCTACGGTCGGTACGTGGACGATACCTTCTGTCTGGCGGATGGTACCAGCGATATCGACGACCTTGTCCAAAAGTTTAACAGTGCGCACCCCTCGCTAAAGTTCACTGCCGAGTATGAGGCAGATAACGAAGTTGCGTTTCTTGATGTCCTTCTACACAGGCAGGAGGATGGGTTTATCCAGCGCGGGGTGTTCCGAAAGAAAACCTGGGTACTTTAATTTCCACCGTCTTGTTCGCCTTAACATCAAACGAAATCTAGTCCAGGGATTGGCAGCTAGAGTGAGGCGCATCTGCTCCCCTGAAGTTACTGAAGCAGAGCTCCAACAGCTGCGGAACACACTTCGCGAGAAGGGATATACAGATAGATTTATCATCCGAAATATTGGGGAACGCATTGTAAAGCCCACTGTTGCGATTACAGAAAAGAAAGATGCATTCATAAGACTGCCTTTTGCAGGGGACGCAGCGAGTGAACTAATCAGACGGCGCTTGACTACAAATATCACGAGAGCATTCCACGAGGCAAATTTACGCGTATGTTTCACAAACTCTCCCCTCCTACGTTTGGGAAGTAAAGACAAACTACCGCTGGAGGCCACATCAATGTGCATCTACTCATCCACTTGCTCCTGTGGAGCGGGATACATCGGCCGTACAACGAGACGCTTGGTGAAGAGAGTGCCTGAACATATGCCCGCCTGGCTAGACAGAGGTGAGGCCCGGTCGATTTCGAGTTCCATTCTCGCACATTTAATCAATACGAATCACCGAGTCGATGCCAAAGAAGCATTTCAGGTTATCTGTCGGACACTAACAAGTTTCTCTAGGCCTACGCCAACGGGTGCTAGCAAGGGCCGAGGCAGTGACCATACGGCTAGTGAATCCGGTGTTATGCTGTCAGAAAACCCTGACACAAACGTTCTCACTACCGTGGCCAACGCCAACCTCAAGTGATGACGACATGCCTCCTCCGGCTCTGTACGCCGGCGCCAGATCGATAAATCGATTGACCGAGTTCTCATCAGAGGCCCAATGACCGGTTAAAACCTAAAGAGCAATCTGGAGTAGTGTATTGCATTCAGTGTAAAAATTGTCCCTGTAAATACACAGGACAGACTGCGTGCATGCTCGGATCGCGCATACACGAACATAAGTTGGCTGTGCGACGAGACGACGCATTATCACAAGTGGCCGCCCACACCTACGAAATGGGTCACGAGTTTAACTTCGCAGCCACCAAAATAGCCGTCCACACCGGAAACAAAACAGGCGGAGAATTGATTGAAGCCTGAGCTTCAGAGGAGAACTCGATCAATCGGTTTATCGATCTGGCGCCGGCGTACAGAGCCCTGCGTAGTCACCTCCAGTCCTGCACCGTCGGTCGATGATTGGCCTACATGCCTTATAACTGTGGCTTGTTCCGTTGCTGCTACTATCTCTGACGATGGACTCCTGTAAGAGTCTGAAAGCCCAGGACAATAAACAAAGTGTTCTGGCGCTCGGTTCTTCTTCTTCTTCTTCTTCTTCTTCTTCTTCTTCTTCTTCTTCTTCTTCTTCTTCTTCTTCTTCTTCTTCTTCTTCTTCACTTATGCACACACCTGAAACTCGAAATTTCGCCTTCGGCTCTCTGCCTGACAGCTCTTCTGAGG
>CACRXP010000074.1:919728-932895 GCA_902702965.1 Spirometra erinaceieuropaei
GACGTCTGCAGGCAACTGGATCTGTCACCGCGCCCCAAAACGTTGGCATTTGTTACAGTGCGCATTCCCGATAAGGCCTGCCAGTGTTGGTCCAGCGCATCTATCGGGGGGCCTACTTGGATGGCACAGACGGTCGCCTAGCGCCTAGCAGTCAAGTGGTCCGGAAATGGCCATTACAGCGCCTCCTGTCTGCGACCGCAAAAGGTCTCTGATTATTTATTACTAGTCGCTACGCAACCGCCTACTTGGGCTGTGAACCAGGAGCTCCAAGTGCGACAAATAAATGCTAATTTTTGTTTAGGAATCATGATAGCTCAGTAAACGCCACTCTCGGGAGGCAGTACATGACAGAATTTTTGACAGGTTGTGTAAACTGTAAAAATCGTATTGTAAACGACAACTCCAGAGTAAAATATGGTTGAAGTACCTCTGGTAGACGATCGTATGGCGCTAATTTTGCAGTCATTTTGGGGTCATTTTGCCAAGGAATTTGTGAAGCTTTCTATGGACTATGGACCCAAAAATTGTGTCCAAAATTGTGCCAAGAGTGATGGTATGCATATTGACGATGGTAAATAACCAGCATGGTGAACGTCACAAATTAAGGTCTGGAACAACCTATCCTATACTCGGTGCAGCGAAATAAATCCAGAATTGCACCACTTTTCGAAAATGCCTTTAAGGAAAATCTCGATGACCCATCAAGTTCGAAATGATTTTCCGACCCCCTGCATTTTTACGTCTCCACATTGTGCAATAATTTCTCCTGTGTACTCAAAACAAGACTCAGGCTGGAATTCATGTGACGTTTCTGTGTATTCAGAAGCTTTTGACGGTAAATACATTTGATCGTACCAGCTCTAGATTCGCCAACGATAGGGTGTAGGACCCACAAATAACTTCAGCTAGCCTGTGGACCGTGTCATGCGTTGAATGGTGGTAGTGGGGGTTTTACGGGTGGGGTAACACACAAGACGGAGAGCAGGAGAACACAAAAAGTAGGTAAATTTCTGCCGAAAGTCTCATCGTACTCCGTCATTTGGCAAAGAACGTGAGCGCGACAACTAAAAAAGTAAAGAAAAAGCAGTTTTCAACATATAACGGACTTTCATTAAGGCGCTGCTGGTAAGTTTACATCTGGTCAGGGCGGGAAGGTAATCTTAAACAAAGGGAACGGTGAATAATAAGTGATGTTTACAGTTACACTGAATTTTGGGGTATATTTTTATAGTTGCCATCTACTTGAGGATCCTACACCCTATTGTTACCATAGATTCTTATTCATTTCACATTCATATTGACCCAACTGTGGAAACTCGGCGCGTCTATGGGATTTGAACCCACGACAGTAAGGTGAAGGCTTTGCTACAGCCAACGCTTTAACCACCTGAACTACGAGGCCCGTCGGACGACGCGAGTGTAATCACACCTGGGTAAAGTTATTCGTCCATTTGTTTAAAAAATCTCAGAATTACATCTAAGAATACAAAAATACTGAGGGGGGGGGACCACAGAAAACCACTACCTTGAGCTGACGCACCAGAACATGGATTCAAGGACAGCGGTGGCGCATTTGCTCCAGCGCCTGCACTGAGAGCGCGCCCTCCGCGGAAGGTCGAAAGGAAGGGATTCGTGGCTGGGGTTTTGAATCGTGGTTCTCACGCTATGGTCGTGCACTGCATGCTTCATTGTTAAAGTTCTAGTGTTAAAGGTTCTGCCCTGACCACCTGCGAAGATGACGAAGTGGGCCATTGAAGCAGTCAAAGAAGCCGTGTTCGTATCCCCAGGTTATCCAAACCCGAAGTTGTGTATAGCTGGCTGACGACCACTAACAAACCAGCAACAGCCCTCCCGCTCCTCCTTTTCTTTATCGGTAGTCATTTCTCTCCTCATTAATGGTCGTTTTGCGACCGCCTACGAGGGTTATACAGTGATTTCAGAGGCTCAACGGGACGATCATGTCTCGCAACCCGATCAGTCGACGCCCTCCCCAGGACAGTGAACTCATTTTAATGGCCTAAACTCCGCTTTGTGTCATATGTCTCACAAAACCTGATCCCTTCTCAGACGGCAGCTTGTGCAAAAAAACTGGTTAATCACTCCATTAATTCCTGTACTGCCGCGCGGTCGAACACGAGTAGCTTCGATCCCTCGCGCCCGTTGCTGTCGATCTCACAGGCAAGCAGGCAGGCAGGCATGCGTGCAGACATGTGCGATTAGCACGACGTCACATGACCCCCGGCCAATCAGGCGCGAGCTGAGTTCCCTCGAGCGGCGGTTTGCGCTCAGCAAATACGAGGCCCCGAGTCCTCTGCCTTGCCCTCAGGGTTGAATACTTATCGCGCTGAGCTTTATCATGTTTGCAACCTTATTGAGGCAGCGGAGTCAGGCCAAGTGTCTGTTACAGCCTACAGAAGCTAGTTGTTTTTGCAAGGACAAGTGCGGGGATTTCGAGGACTGAAATCCTTGGATTTTCCGATTCTGGTTATATTAGCGTTGAGTGGCCTCAAGACCATTCGGGGTGGCTGAAAGTGACTTTCCTCACCGACCATTTCGAAAAATTAAACACCCTGCATGTTAGCCTGCAGGGTGCAAAATGAAGCACGGTGAGACTCACGGGGAAGTTGAGTCACTCAGCGCAAGGTCTCTACTGCGATTCAAGAAGGCATAATGTTAACAGATCGGTTGCTGGCCAGGTGATGGCGTTCCCCACGCGAAACCACCATAACTCAAGAAACGCGTAAGACGCTGACGATACATGATTCATCATTGACCAACTTGCCTTCCTTCACTTGAACCAAAAGAGTACGAATGAGTCATCAGTTGTTTCATAGAGTACAGAAAGCCGGGGCTGTCAACAAGGGGGTGAAGAACATCTCGTCGATCTTAAAAACGATCCAGTTCCACAAACATTGTTTTATGAGCAAGGGTTGCTGCTAGTGTTTCCTATCATATTTTAGTTGATATCATCGTACAGCGACACTTCAATACGGTGGAGCAATTTACTGACCGAATTCTGAATGACACCGTCCATCCCCTTCATAATGAATTAATGGCTACGAAATCCTCACGCTCCATGCGTCGATGCTTCCGCCACATCCCTTGTCGCACTTCGGCTTATCAGAAGTCCATGCTGCCCTTTCTTGCCCGGTATCTCACCTGCAAAGATGCTGAAAAACAAAAGCCAAAACTCGATCTTGCACCTTAAAGTCATTTTTTCTTCATATATAATAATGTCCATCTGTCCAATACCTGTTAATCTCTATGGTAATCACTGTGTACTGGAGAACCGTTTTCAAAATAAAGCATTCCTCTCTCTCTCTCTCTCTCTCTCTCTCTTAATTCGGACCTCATTTAGGCGCCAGGATCCTCGCTGGATCAAGAAATCAGGCATGTCGTCCAATCGTAGAGGTCTGGATTTTTACAAGTAACGAGATATGGGACTTTCTCGGCCAACAAACAACTTGTGAGGAGATGAATGAGTTCCGTAGCACGATCGGTGAGCTCCCTTCTATCATTATTTATTAGGTGCTTAGAAAGAGCACGATCGACTAAGTGTCACGTTGCAGTCCTGGAGAATGCACTAATGCGTGAGTCATGCCAGTAACGACGCCTTTTCAAATATTGTGCTGTTTTACATCAACATTCTCCTGAAGGGCACACCATCGATAGGTTACTACGGTTTTTCGTATTTGTAGCTACCGAGTACCTTTTCAAATCGTCTGTCCCCATTCCCGACTAATTCCGACGGCGTTTTTTGAATAAAAGTACTGCGGATAGACGTTTCTGCAGTGGCATTTCGTTTCGAGTGTCGCAACACATACAGTCTCTATGCACACCAGAGTCAGGAATCAGACGCACTGACGTCAGCGTTGGAGAAGTACGCCGACACCCTCATCTGACTCTGTTTGCCAGTCGAGGTCAAAAGCTGCGATAAAGATAATGTTTGCAAACATTCTCACGTGAAACCTGAAAAGTCAATTTGGCAAACAGGCGTTTTCGGGGCGATGAGTGTTAATAGCTCCCGAGTCACTTATAAACCCTGTGAACTTCTCATATTTTTAATTTCTAGGTAACTGTATTGGTCGGATGATGAGTTACCGAAAACATGTGTTTACCAAAAGGAGTTTTCGAATATAATTTCATGGAGATAAATACCAGAACTGCGTGAGAGTAGGACAACTATGTCTAGCAGGTAAAAATTAGACTTGATAGTCGATCCATTAAGGGTGACTATTCGTACCTGAAAATCCTATTAATCCTTTTGATTTACCCTGACTCGGCCATCGCAATCGACAAAGATCACCAATGACTGAAGAAACGACGGTGACTTGCACGTGAATTCATCTGTAGTGAGAGAAGATTGGTCAGAATCTATCCCACTCGGCTTTCTGCCACTCCTGGTTTTCACTCGCATGACAATGTCAAGACAACTGGTCTGGGTGTGCGGCATCAGTTGCTAGCATCTCCCCACGCAGTCCACGCATGTACACGCCATTATCTGGGCGGGAATCAGACCCAAGGAAGGACTAGATTGTCTAATTGAGGACAGTTGTCATAAAGGCCACGTAAATAAAGAGTCATTGCAACTTAACCATCAGTACGGAGGAGTCTCGAGGTAGAATAGCAATGCCGACAAAGACAACGGAGACTGGAATGGCAATTTCCGGCTCACTAGACGTCGTCAGCCAGTCATACCCAACCCCGAATTGTTGAACACCTAGGGCTCGATCCCGCGACCTGTTGTTTAGAAGTTCGACGCCTCTAACCACTGAGCCACGGGCTCGTTGTCCTATCGGTTGCGATATGGAATATATAATGGTAGAGGGACGCTCACCGTTGGACTTCTAACCAACAGGTCGCAGGATCGAGCCTCAGGCGTCCCACACCTCGACTGGCTGACGACGGTTAATGAGCCAGAAATGGTCATTCCATTCTCCCTAGTCTTTGTCGGTAATGCTATTTTACCCGTATCATGCGTCTCTGTGCGGCTGCTGGTTGAGCTCGAGAGACAGGCCTAAGGCATAACGGGACGAGTGAGTCCCGTGAGAAAAAAAACAATCGGTTTTGTGCCCAGGGTATCGAGGTATCGTCGTAGATGCCACTTCTCCAAGTCTCTACTAGCAGCACCTAGTGTTAATTTAAACGCATGCCAAATTAATCACAAACAGTAAACTAACCGTCGGATCGACCTCGGTATTTCCTATAATTTAACTGTGTAATTCCGAGTGAAACCGACTAAAAATGCGAGCGGACACAATGATAGGCATGGGAAAAGCCCCCGTTTTATGCCCACCGTATGCATGTTTCGAATCGCCCGAGTCTAGTGCAACAGCGCAGCTCAGTTTGGAGGTTCACTCCGTTTTAATTGGAGAGAACTAGACAATAATACTCATTTAAAGGGCTTCACCATAGAAAGTAAACAGGAAAATCGACGTACGTTGGCATACGACGATTTGATTCATCATTTTTGGCTCATTACCTCACTGGCTCGCCGCGTACTGCAAATAAAACTCTATCAAAGCATTTTGGAAATGGTCTGCTACTCGATAATCAGACATAAGCCCAGTAGGTGTTTTGACTGCGATCACAACCCACTCCCGAATTCTTTGACATTCATTCCAGTGAAGTATCCTCTTTCCGGTACCTGAATGTTACTCTGCCCTTAAATATATCATTCTCCTTCCATATTTCAATGCCTTTTAATATAATTTGCAAACTTGTTTATTACCCTCATCGTCTACGTTCCTATCGAACGCCTTAAGCCATACTTTGGAGTTTTGTAAATCCCATTACTCTCTTGCTATTTTTTGTAAAAAAGATGTGCTCGTTTTAAAACGCGTCCTCTGAATACCCTCTTCTGCTGCCGATGTTGCATATGTTTTTGATTGATATGTCAGAAGAGTCGAACAGTATGCCGATCTGATTCCGGCTGATATTTTCCACCCCCTTCACCCTGCGAAGTCTTTCCGCCCCATGCGCCATGGCCTCCAATATATCTCTTGCCGTACATGGCATATGAACGTTTCGCACTACCACATCTGGCACGATATCTAACGGGTAGAGGGGTTGAAATACAGAAAATGAGACTCGAAATGCTCCTGTAATGGTTGTAAAGTTTTTATACACACCCATTAACTCTTTTGTCACCCATTAATTAGTATTCTGGCCACGCGAATGGAGGACGCTTTATCTAGTAATTTTGCGACGACATTTTCAAAATAAGGTGTTTTCAGCTCCTCCCACAGTTGCTTTCGTTAAGCTTGTCAGGGACATTTTCATTCTGGGCGTCAGTAAAGCTTGAAGCAATAAGATGTTTGACGCGTTCAGTAGGAGCGGGTCCGAAGATCGACTGGTGCGAGACAATAGTTGGACAACAGCTTTTGTGCCGCAATATGGGGCAGCATGCCACGTGTGACGTCATATTCATGGGTTATGACAACATCCTTCCTTACAGAATTTCCCTACACTATCCGCCAATCTGTAGCGACATTTAAATGCCGGCTGGACAGACATGTGCTGCAGCGACAAGCGGACTATGTGACTTTTTAGCCATGAGACCAGTGACCTATGTGAATCGATGTCTGCATTCACTTAATGCTGTAATTTATTCACATTTTTGCTTATTTATCGATTGTTTATGTACAGATAGGGAGTTCAAAGGCATAAGCCTATTTCCCTCAAATACGCTGACTGACTAATATTATGAAAATCAATGTTTAGGCCCCCTCTTACACTGTTCCGCGTGACTCTGTAGGATCTACGTGGTGGGAGTGAGTACTCAGAACGCTGCAATCATCTGGCCAGATGCCGCGTTGTAGGAAAAAACAGAAGTCACCAGATTGAAGGGTTTTTTTGTTTAAGGAGGCCTGAGGTGCCCTGGCGAAGCCAGGACTTTCGTTGATTACGTTCAGTCATGACTGAGAGTCTTTGAGACAGTGGTGACAGTGGTTTTTGTAGGTTTGTGGGGCAATCTGAAATGGTATCCAATTGGTATGCTGCATTTGTTGGGGAGGTTGTGTTCAAGTGGTTTGCATTGCGATTGCAGGGGGTGATACGATCATGTGGCGCATGGAGAGCTGCGAATCTTTGGGTTCAAGTGTGTCCGAGTTGAGGCCGGTCGAGCGGATGCAAGTCAGTGTGCCTGCAACCACTGGTTGCGAAGGTGAATAACCTCAACGCAACACTGTCCCGAACATGAACGTCAGACATATTCATAATAATAACAATAATAATAGTAATAATAAGAATAATAACAATAATTGTATTTAATTCCAGTATACGGGCACTGCCAGGGAAGCGTTAAACACAAATCCGGCCAGCAGTGAAAAAAAAACTCCAGTCGAAAAGGAATAAAAATAAAGTTGATGGTGGTTTTATGGTTTGGAGGGCTCAGTAGAAAAAAAACTGCTGACACCAAGGATGCCGACAGGCAAGAAGGGAGGGTTTGCACTGTATCGGATATTATCAGTCGCCAATTCTTTTCATGAAGTTCGGGCTGGTCCAAACAGAAGCGCCGAAGAACAGCTGTCGCTGTTGGCTAGAGAAATTGCCCCTGGTGATGACTATCGTCAACAACACCTCGTGAGTGCTTCGACCCCCGTACTATTCGGTCATTTGGTAAGTCATCCCAGCGATGTTCTGCTGCTGGACAATCATTCATACGAACAGTCTACCACAACCACTTCGAGTTTGGAAATGGTAGCTATCCGTTGCAGTTTCTATCCTGAGTTCCTGCGATCGGGAGTGAGTAAGGGTAATCCCCCTAGGAGTCCAGCTTCCAATTCGAGGGCAGTTATCTCAGAAATTTCCTTGTCTAAGGGCGAATTCTGCTCCGCACTTTCTGGTGTCGAGGTCGGTCGTGTTTTAAAGGAGTTTTTTTTAAATGAAAAGCTTATTTGTGTTGAGAATAGAAAATTGAAGCCCGCGTCGACTGATGATTTTGTCGTTTTCGAGGGATGTAAGTGTTTGTTCGCTTTGTCACGAGTACGAAGATTGACGTCACTGTTCATACGTCGGTCCCTGGGAAACAAAATTCCCACGCAACAACTAGTTTAGTTAGGCTCAAAAATGAAGTTGTAGATAGAAACCGATAGATGAGGTGCGCCCACTTTCTGCTGCTGCCCGACGTGAGTGCTGGGGTTTGACTGGTCAGCGGCTCCTCGGGGGTTCCCCAACGTCGTTTCTGACTTTATAGGTACTCAGGTTTTCTGGTGTGGAAGCTTTTGATTAGTTCAAGAAGTAATGTGTGAGCTTGGAGCAACGTCCTCGGACAAAACCTTCCAGGTTTGTTCAGAATGGTACTAGGAATATTTCAATCATCATCAGTTCCAGTGAACCAACTCCACCATATTCATTTATTCCAACTTGCCAGCGGTAATAAATAATCTAACTGTCCTCCAGAATCAAAAAGAGGGTGTTAGTTTTGTCGGGCTCACACAGATGGTGTTTTCTACGAGATTACTGATCTGAATTCTAAGATGGTGTTAGATAAGAAGCCAGACGACAATTTTGTGGGTGAGCCTTCCTGCAGTTGTATATTTAACGTCAAAGAGTTACCGCTATCTGAGCAAGCGCACGTTGCAGTCCAGGAGACTGTTTGCGGTCGAGCGGGATGCAGGACAGGAGTTAAAGCTGGCTATCTGATTTACCAGTCTGTTGTCAAAAGGCTGGACGTCTCTATGCCTTCGGAACTAAAAAATAGTCCCCATATTGCGCCAAGTTACACAAACAGAAGTTCACACATCCTTTACGGCTCAAAACGTTTTCGGATTGAACCGTCATTGAGCTGCAGAAGCTGACATATTCACTGTCTAAGATGTCTTAGAAGTTCTAACTAGCGTAGACTCATTTGACCAGCTCCACAGCATAGGAAGGTAAGGAAGACAAATAGAGTCCAGGTTTATCTACTTTGCCTCGGTGCTGTTAACTGACAGTTCAACCGGCGTATTTGATGGGGACCAAAACTTGCTGGGCAATCAGTGATAACTTGCGCGTGATTGGAGCAGAAGTAAGGGGGCTTGCAAGGTATAGGTTCCAAATTATCTCCTGGCACTCATCATGTTCCAAAGGCAGAAAACAATTTGACAGGTGCAGATAGGTTTGATTCCAATGGATGACGATGAATTTGTCCCTCTTTCACGTGCCATACCTGCTAGTTCGCAAAAACACATCAGTCAGGTCACATTTACTCAATTGAATATCATATAGGTGAAAGTTTGCATAGGGCCAAAGTAAGAAGCAGATTTTAAAGTGTGGTTGCAATTAATAAGGACCGAGTTGAGGGTCTTCTAAGCCATAACCGTAAGTTTTCCGTGAGAGCTCAGAGGAGCAACACATCTACGGCAGTGAAGAATCGGCCAATGGGATTGGTCTAGCCTGTTTGTCATTTCCCATCTTAAGGTAATGTGCGCAACCCTTAAACCGAGTTGATATTAACTCGGACGCAGACGCGGAAGCCATATAAAGCCCCTCCTTTCCGTATGCGAAACACACAATGCACTCCCAGTTTAGGCCTGTTTTAAAAGTGTGACCTGATGTGAGAATCCATTCCGGTTGCACGCAGAAATGCGCTGCTCTTTCAAGACCGTCAGAAGTCAGCCTTAATGCTCTTGTTGACAAACTGTAACAGTTGAATTTTGGTTGGCTTAATCGGGCGACAGGTCTCAATCATGACCAACAGATTAAATTGATGGTGTAGCAAATAGTTTCGACTGGAGCGGTTCACTGTAGGGATTATCCCGATTCGTTACGCTCGTATATGAAACCCACAAACGTTTTGAATAAGTTAACTGAAGGCAGAAGTGAAGGACCTCACAGAGACGTAGAAAAACTAAAGCAAAGAGGACCCCTAAGAACCTGGTGACCATTTCTTAACTCTCGACAAGGCCTGCCAGCCTAACCCATTGAAGCATGAATTTGTTTTATGTGCAAACCGAATTGTGCCCTGACTCATTACTCAAATCTTCCTATAGGCAATGGTACTGTCTTACATGCTGCAAAGATACATCCTATTAAAAAGTGAATATAAGTGAAGCCAACTAACCGTTGAGCGGAAATCGGATAGTATATTCTCTCTAGGGAAATTTATATTCGCTCCTTAGTGCTCGAGAATCTTCAAGTATATGAGAACCTACTGATATGCAATTATTCGAACTGTGAGCAAAAGGACATCTAGACCGGGAACGAGCGCAGTGGTATCGGTGCACTTTTGAGTGTATATTAGAAACGGTGATGTCACAATGACCATAAATTTGAACGGACCCCAATGGCCAATACGCAAAAAAATTTCGGTACAAACTCAAACTTGGCTCACATACCAAAAGATGGGTACCAGAACTTGGTCCAAGGTTAAAGTAACTTACCTATTCGGTATAGTTTGCAACCACATGTATCCTATCAGTTGACAGTTTTACAACGTTATCCTTGTTCAGGACCGCTTATTGTTGAGGAGTTAGTCTCCAAAGGAAGTCCTCACTAATGTCAAAGGCATTTGCGAGAAGTTCTACGGTGAAGTTAATGCCGAATTCGTTTCTCCCGAGCACAGCAGGACACTGAAACAACCGATCATTGATAGTTCGCGGTGAAATTTAGTATTTATGGAGTATCCGATAGAATTATGAATTGGCTTAATTGTTTCTTAACTTCAAGGGTTTTACGTCTACGTTTTCATACGGGTTCGTACTGAGGGATTCCATTTCCTTATGGCGTTCGCAAGGACTACTTGTTTTGGCGGTTATTACTCCTGACACATAAGGCAATTCCAGATGCTTTGTCCTTCTCAGACAATGATATAAAGGCCTTATAACAAAAAGGCGCATGCTTATTACAAGTCGGCGAATCTGTTAACTAAAAGGACCTTGGTAGAGGCGTGCTCACCGGTCGTTCTTTCGGAACTCACTCGTTCCGTTGGGCCCTACGGGCTCTCTCTCGAGCTCAACCGGCAGCCGCACAGCGGCGCATGATATAGGCAGAATATTGTTACCTACAAAGACAAGGGCGACTGTTCCCTTGTCTTTGGTAATAACATTTTAACATGACTTCATACTATGGTCGGCAGTCAAAACAAATGGCCAAAACCACGAATTAGACGACAAATTTCAACAGCGCGATGCATCTAGAAGCTAAAATATTGTGTTTCTTATCCTCAGTTAACTGAAATAACAGCAAATCATAAAGTCAAAGATAACGAACACCGGGAACACTTGCATGCCCGAAGGAATCTCTAAGGCCTTAGTGTAAAAATGTCGCTTTCTATTCAGCCTCAATTCAGGCTCATTCGAAGCTCTGTTAAATGCGTTGGCCCAATAAACACGTTAGAACAGTGTCGGTAAATGGAACCATATTTTTCATTATATAAAAGGAAGATAGACAGAGCCCTTGAAAACCCTATCTACAGACATAGGTTGAGAAAACTTGCACATGTTTACGTAGCTATGTGAGTATATTATATCCGTCCTTTTCGACTTCGTGGACGCACAGTAACTTTTCGACAGTAGCAAGAACAGGACTGGGACTATGTTCGACAGAAAGCCTACTGAGATGGACTTGTCATCCAGGACTAGAGCCCATCCTCTTTATAATTGCAACCAAGTACCGGCAAAGGGCGCAAGAAGAGTAATTACAGAAAAATTTGTTGGATCCGAAGACGAGTCTTGCGCTGGATGTTCACATACTCTGCTGAAAGTCGAAAAATTCGATGGTGATCTGGACGCTTTACGAAAGCCCATGCAAGAGAACGACAGCGGCCAAAATACGGTTAACAGTGCTAGAGTTAAGAGGGCAAGGGCAAAGTACAAAACTCTAGAACGACCAAGGAACACAATCAGTGAAAATTCCTAGTGTGCGGACGCGGATATCCACAACGATGGGACAAAAACCACGCAACCTACTAGTAGTCTGGTCGCATCTCCCTTGCCCCATCCTCGGCTGGACTGGGCTGACTGTAACCGATCGCATCTGCGTTCCTATCGCCTCGAGACTGGTATTCTATTCACCACTTTGACATGAATGGTCTCATCCGGCATATGAATGCTGCCTCGATGATGTCCGTTTCGAATCCTTTACTCAATACCACATACAAGCCAGTCTTGACTGCCCCGCCTGCTTATCCCTTCATGAAATCCGTTATATACTGCCGGTCCTGTCTGCTTTTTATATATTCGGGAGCAAATTTTTTTCTCCTATAGTGTTAATCCACTCATACTCATTTTGTTTATATGTTAGGAGTTATTTTTCACAGCTCACTCATCATTCCTCGTAAAATACTACTTATTCAATAGGTATGAATTAGGTATTGTATAGATCCTGTATACCTGTTCTAAAATTCTGAAATTCACGTAAAAGTCATTCTTACTGCCTATGAAAGGGTCCCCACGGTTCTTGAATAAAAAATATTATTATTATTATTATAGACTCTTGTTTATATGGAAGGCAGTCGAGACAAACATTCAACTTTCCACAGCCATTCTGCGTGTTCAATAGAGTCCTTAGTTCTGCTGATCTTAGTAATTTTCAACACCTGCTGAACAATATGCTTTGTTCGAACGAAAAGGTGACCATTCACATAGCCTTCAGCATAGGAGAAACTGCGCGATAATTGCCTAACAGAATTGTTTTGGACAAAAAAGAGGTAATTTGCTTCCGTCCAGAAAAACCGATCTCAGGAACTCTCATAAGGCATTTTTTCAGCCAGAATGCTCTCTAATAGAACGTCTGAAAGGTCGCGAATTAGTGACGGACTTGAAGAGCAGTCTTGCAGCTGAAGAAGGCAATTTGGCTATTTTCAGGAGACATGCGATACATAGGAGCGTGTTTTTGCTCTGGAACCAGCAAGTGCTCATGCTGGCGGCGAGAAAATAACACTGGCGAACTCGAGAAAACCGAATTACTTCGTGTACGCCAATGCCCACAGTCTGTTTTCCAAGCTCGACGAACTGAGAGGCGGGAAGCCAATACGACTATAGACGTTATAGCAATAGCAGAAACGGGATTGTCACAAAACGTCGACAATTGAAAAGTAACACTGCCAAGATACCAATCGTTTAAGAAAGACAGGAGGGGTTGTGAGGGTGGATGGGTTGCCATATATGTAAAAAACAACTAAAAAGAGGACGTAGAAGATTACCAATGAGATGGAGGCTATTTAGTTGACCATAATGTAAAAGT
>CACRXP010000074.1:941799-956983 GCA_902702965.1 Spirometra erinaceieuropaei
CCACCACCACCACCACCACCACCACCACCACCACCACCACTGAACTAACGTGGCGCGCCTTTCTGTCAGGCAGGAGTCATCATCAACCTTTTCTCTAATTGCCAACTCCGCCGCACGACGTTGCGGCTTATGTTCGTTTGTACTCAATTATATATCTCGTCTCTAACCCAAAAAGGGTCATGTGGTAGATGCGCTGGATCAACCCGGCGGCCAAATCGGATCCTGGCAGGCGTTATCGGGCCTGCGTACCATAATAAACACCGACATTTCGGGGATGCGGTGGCGGACTCAGTTGTCGACGTACGTCGTGCACATTAAGGCCCCTGCCGCCCCTCCCATTTTTGTTGGTCAAAACCTGGTCATTTGCTATGTGAACCAGGGGGTGTGGAGTGGAACGCCAAGGTGCGGGTTCGACCGTGCCATCCACCTGCGCTCTCCCCCGCCTCCGGTCTTCTTGACTCTGTCTTGACATCGGGCCCAGGTGGGAGAGGAGGAGAGAGTGCGGTAGATGCAGTGCAAGTCAACGATCACTATAAACTAATTCACTCGTGTCTGCTCTCACCTTGATGTGGAGCACACGGTGGACATCGTCGGCAACGACGGTCGAATTGTCGTATATCTTGCCTCAATCCGACAGGATCCCCACAACGTACTGCACTTCAGGTGCGCTGGACCACTGGATCGAACTGGTTTATAGCAGGCGTTTATCAAGCAGCGTAGAGTCCGCACGAGTCTAACTACTGCCGCAAATGTGTGTATTGGCAGGCCTTAGACGCAGGCTGTCACGTCGCGTCAACCATTACACCTAATCCCATTACCAGCGGATTGACAGGCGCGGACATAGGGGAGTGAAGAGGGAGGGAGAGAGAGAGAACTGTACTGGGGGTACACACTTCACGACACATCAGCTTATTCCTCACTGTAATAAAGCTGTCGCGTTTAAATCTGTCACGACACACTCAGTCGTGGCTTGAAGGATTGCCAGCGGACTGGCTATCTTTGGCTCCCTCAGGAATAAGAGTCAGATTGCCATAGCCCCTTCTTGAAATGGCCTTTGGGAGATCTGAATCGCCTTCATAGAAGCCGGACACATGCAGCGGGACCAGGTCGTGTGTGGCACGCGCAGACGGGCCGTCCAACTGCGCTCGAGCTCACTTCCGGTCGTCTGGAGATTGTCTTACCATCGTAACCTGGTAAGTGAGGGAGAAGAGGACGCGGCAGGTGACGCGGAAGTCTGCCTCATTATCAACTGCTTTGCGCTCCAGCCCCACCGGTGTTGCATCCACACTGTGGGTCATGCGGTGCACGTGTTGTTCGCAGCGGTCGAAAGACCCGCTGCCACGGCAAGAATCGTCTGGAGTCGTTTATCGGATCTAGTACAGTTGTGGACAAAGCAACTACGTCGGAGGAAACGGAAGACAGCTTGGGACGCGAATGACCGAGCACGCTGCAGCAGTGCGGTTAAATGACGCCGGCTCTGAAGTTGCGGCTCATTCGACGAGATCCGGCCGTACATTCAAATTCGAGGAGGCCGAAATTCTCGCTAGAGGTGACAGCCGCGTGAGTCGCGAGTTGTTTGAGTCATGGTTTACTGGCCCCCAATCCACCAACAAGTGCAACGACCTCCCCCTTTCATATTCCGTGCTGAGATTTCACTTGGATTTAATAATTAGCCACGCGGGGAGCGCACAGGTGAACAGTGTTCCCAACACCAGTGTCGGTGGGTCAGATGGTCGAGTAATCATCACACCAACATCCAACACACGTGATGAAATTGAAGCAATTAACGACGCGAATGTCGGCCATCAAACAATTAGCACACCAAGTCCAACGATCCCCGATGAAGGGAGGGGGAGCCGTGAATATTCATAGGTATGCGATAACATGGCGACTGCATCCTATAAATACTGCAGCCCCTTGCGCATGAACAACCTATATCTGCTTTTGTCTCTGATGACGGGTTCGAGCAGGAATCCGAGACGTTAGGCGAATAAAGCTCTTGCGCCAGCGATCGTGTCTCCTTCTTCACGACTTCTTCCTGGGACTCGTCTATTCGTTTCTATTGGCAATGGTAGAACTGTTGTATATCTCGCCTCACGTCGACAAGGCTGACGGACAACTTGGAAAGCCTCTACCGCTGCTGTTGGCTGCACAATCAACACCTTCCTGGTCGGATGTGGGTTCTATCCTCCATCGAAAGCCTTTCCATTTACTTCGATCAACTTTTTAACTCGACACTTCTGTCACTACCTAACTCCCCTAAATCAGCCTCCATTTCAGACCATTCTTAACCTATAGGCATGATTTTCCCGAATAATACAGACCTCCTCAGGAAACTGTCTTAACCCACCTCCAGTATTCGTCTCCCAGTTTTTTGATTTGTTTTGGACTACCGCCCTTTTGTCCGCTTTCAGTGTACACGCCCACGCAGTAGTTTGGCCTATTCAGTGCTGCACTCTGCTTGTCCCCATACCCATCATGCTTAAGTGGCCGGACTGAATCAGAATGACGAGACGAACGTGGGCGCAGGATGTGACTGGACACACTCCCCCGTCCCACACTCCAGTACCCACGCACTTCACCCTTCACCGAAACGACTCAGTCTTCGATTCGACACCTGTCTGGTCTAGGCGGCGTTTTCGATTTCCTGCCTGCCTCTAATTTTCAGTAGGCGTGCCTGTCTGGCCGAGGTCGTACGCTGTCGTGCACTCGGCACAACGCCTGCTGACGGTTTGCACTGTTTTTTTTTTCATCCGTAGTGCTTCGGCGGAAGGGGCTTGTCGTGCGCTGTCTTAGTGGTTAACTCCCTCCCCCTCCGCAGTTCTGCGTGCGTACTTGCTGGCGCTGCTCAGATGACGTCATCGCGAACTTAACCACCTGGCGTGGGGCGGAACCAATGAACGAGCTTGCGTGTGTACAGGTTCAATATAACGCTATTGCACATAGCAAGAAGCCACTAGCTTTATCCTACACATCGTTGTGGAATCCCACGTTTAAACTCGAGTACCATTCTGACAACTGTCTAAGCATCATGAAGAGGGATCGTTCCTGACAGTCCTCCTCTACCCCGCCCTCCAAGTTCTTCCTAGTCGGAGAGTAGGGGTCGGTTTGTTAAGCGAGTCCAAATGAAGTCTGTTTCAGTCTTTTTGTCTTTATAATCTCGTCTAGAATGAATGAGCAGACTTGATGTGGACTCCAGCCGGTGACCATCTGTTTTAGTGGAATAGCCGTTGCTGATTCCAGCAGTTCTAGCTGGAAGCCCGGGCACGTGTCTCGCGGATTTTCTGCTGTTGCGAAGGGTCTGGTTCCTCACCGAGTGCCCCTGTGTTGCTCACTTTATTTTTTTCAACCACTCGTCACTATGCTACAGTATGCAAGATCTCTAGATCGCAGATCCACGGCAAAACAGAGCGCTTGCACCTAGTCCGACAACCACACCAGATCGGTAGCTGTTACTTACACGTGGGACTGCTTACAACGCCTTATGGATTACCGGGCGGTCCCCCATAGCGCGCGTAATTTAGTGGTTCGGAAAATCAATAATAAGACCCGCAGCTGTTGATTTTATTTCGTAAGTCTTGGGTCACTGTGTTCATATTCATAACCCTGTCATTTGTGAAAACGCTTGTTCCCTCATCTACATCGCTTGAGACCGAAAAAGGAGACGGGGAGGGGGGGGGGTGAGATAGGTTGAAGCAATTTCTTCGAACGACTTCGCCAGACTAGGACGGAAGTGAACGACGTGGCCGCTTCAGTGTACATTCGCGTTCGTGCCTGCCGACGTCTCTGTTACCTGTCTTCACATGCCTGCTTCAGGCGTCCGCTGCTGGGTACTGGAATGCCTCAAGACAGTGCCGCTATTTTAGGACCTACTGGCGCGCAAAGTAACCCTGGCGTCTGATAATAGCCGTTTTGGCGGGGGGGGGGTTAACCAGTGCACTGCTAATTCTACTTCTGCTATCTGCGCATGTGCGCACGTCCACTCCGCAAATTTTGACTAATTGGACCCACGTATTTCAAGTGACAAATGGGGCAGAGAATGGTGTATGCAGTCTCGCATTTTTCCTTTCAAAAATCTTCGTAGATGCAGAGGGGATATTAATGGGAATACAGGGCGCTGTAATAATCGTTTATGAATTATCCAGAGTCGCCGGCCAACTGGCTGTATCAAAACCCTGGGCCAGTTTTTCACCAAACATGTAGGTCAAACTGCCCTACTGGCAGATCGCTCAGCTCACTGACCGGGGCTCAAGTCCCAGTTCTTTCCGACTGGGACATGAGTGGCCATTTCACTCTCTACTGTGTTGGTCGGCATGCCTTCTGCATTATTAATCTCTTGTCGCTATACAGCCGCCTGCGAGGGCCCTATATTGAGGGTCCAGAAAAAAGCCGAGCATTCGTTGTTTAGTTTTGCAACTGGATCGGTGGGGCGTCTCTCCCATATGCCATGATCCTTGTATTTGTCATTGGCCTACTGTCGAACTAAATGACCACTTTCGCCTCTAACGTTCAATATCTCATGAAACTTGATGATAAAAACTGATATGAGCATATTCGGACACTTTAACCATCGCACATTTGGCCCACACGCCCAGCCCCTTCGAGTAAATGCCTTTTCTTGTGCAGAAAATGTGCCTAAGCAATTTTATCAAGCAAACTGTTCAGAATAAATATTCGTTGTTGCATTTTGTTGTAGGCGTTAATTTTATTCGCACATCATACAGAATCTGGCTTTATGGGTAACCGATTGAGAACACTGAAAAGCATGAAGCATTCAGCAAATTAATTCCACGGAAGAAAAATTCCCTTTACACACACAAAATGGGGGGGGGGGTTGCGATTATACCTGCCGATCCTATTAAATGTATCAGTCATAGACCGGCCTGGCGACAAGGGGAATGTGCAAATTAATTTTACGGAAGAAAAGTTCTCGTTGTATGCACAAAATGATGCCTTTAACGACCACATTTGTCACTTCTATTTAGTTTTATTAGTCATTGACGCGCCTGACAACACGTGCCGTTGTGTAAATGTTTGTTCCAATGACGTCCCTATTAGCGAAATCAGGCAAAATACTGCTCGCCTTAGTCAACCGCATCTCAATCAGTACAGAAGCGCACAAAATACGATGTATCCTCGAATCTATGCGCAGAATGTAGGCTGTAGACAAACCGTCATACCTGATGTAGCACGCCAATTCTTAAAAGAAGAGTATTGTCAAACGTTATTCTATCTGTGCTGCCTTATTTACACAATTTTCTGCATTGGCAGGCTTTCTGTACATCTAAGACTGGAGTTTACACAGCGATAACGATTTTTGGAATTTTCCGCTTTTCTAAAAAGATTGGTATTTCTAAGCAACATTACATTACTTTGATACATAAACCGGTAGGATGTGCTTTGGTAGCCCCACCTGACGGATACAATACTGTTGGGGTTGGGGTTGGGGGTCAGGGTTTAGGATTAGGGGCTATAGTAAGGGGTTAGGGCTACGGGTTAGCGCAACTATTTCTCAACCATCCGAAGTACAACCGCGCATTCCCAACAGCTTTTCTCTTACATACAAATACTTGACCTCGTCGCCTGTGCGTTCTCCGGTCCCAACTGTAAAACCCCCCTATTACCATCGGTCCCGTATTACAGGTGGCTGAGGTTTTTTTTACTTCGGGTGGGGCTACCAAACCACATCCGACCCCTAGGCCTTAGGCTCTCCAACGCAGATCACCGACCTCTTGCATTTACGTTTTTGTCGTTGTCGCCAGGGATGATTTAGTCAGTCTTCTGATGCCTTTTAGGCCGAAGATATCTCGACCAGCGTCTGTCCCAATGTCGCGTCCCTCTCTCGGATCCCTGGACTGTCTCAACAAGGCACGCGTTCGCAGACGACCGGCCACACTGGCCTTCTGTCCCAGCTCCTCCAAGGACACGGTCCTCGCGCCGTTCTCCTCCCTTTCTCCTTCTCCCTCCTCGGCCTCCTCCTCTTCAAAGCTCTCGAAAGGCCCAGCACGCAGTCCCATCGTGCTACCATCCTGGAATGATAAGCAGTCCCTCCACCCCCTCTCGCCCCTTCGCAAGCGACTGTCCGGCTTACCCACCACGGGAAGCGCGAGCAGCGGCAGCAGTAGCAGCACCTACGCATCTGAGGTGCGACGAGCCGTTCGCTCCTCAGTTTTTCGCGCCTATCACTACCAAAAGATCCACCGGTTGACCTCCGAGCAGGTCAGCAGTAGCAGCAGGTGTACTAGCCCTGGACCCGGCGCTAGCCAATACGAGGACGCCTTCAAGCCGGCCGCGACGCCGGTCGCCCGGCCCAATCCCTTCCGACAGTCGACGCGGGATCCGCTTCTCCCCTACGGTCAGCATTCGGCTTTCAAGCCGACGGACGGAGAATCGGTTCCGCCTACTCGCATCCTCCCGCATCTTGTGATTGGCTCGCAGGCGGATGCCATGTCAGCAGAGACCTGCAGGCAATTTGGCATTACGCATGTCATTAATGTGTCCGCTGACGGTCCCGCCTCTCCGCATATTCCCCTGGAAAATTTCTTCCGCATTCCTATCCAGGATAACTTTACCGACCAGATCACTCCATTCTTCGACCGGGCTTTCATGATGATAAGTAAGTTGAGACTGCGATTTTCTTTAATTGTCTCTCTAATCATCGGATGGCCTCATTTGTGGCATTAAGCTTTGTTGAATGCATCCTGCTTTTCCTGTTCTTTGGCTCTCAGCAGGATGTCCCGAAAATATATACAAACTTTCTTATTTCATAGTTATACTAATGTTTCTTTTTTTCTCAGATCGAATCCATTAATAGTGTCTGTTAGACTACATTTTGAACAAATAAAATTATTCCTAAAACGCAACTGAACGCTTAGAAACGCGGTTGAAGTACCTTGATGACATCTTGCTAAGCGCATTGGTTGGACTGACTTTGTGATCATTTAGAATGTGTATTCAGTCTTGTGGGAAACACTATATGTATCAAATGGCAGCGAACATGTGAGGTTCAGGTTAATGGACAGAAGAAGTAAGCAGGAGGACGATTTCGGGGTCAGTTTATCCGACGTTTTGACTTTTACTCGACCCCATTGTCAAGGAGAAACGTAACGCACAACTCAATTGGTATTCAACTCACCTTCACAGACTATGGACTTGTTTTCTCGACGCTCGTTAGTTTGGAGGCAGCTAAATGTGCTCGTTGACTGAGCCATCAAATAGGAGTACAAAGCATCGGACTAATAGACTGTTGTATTCAGAACTGGCTTTTCTTTGTATATGTATGTACGATAATATATATTTTATGGAATACATTATTCAAAGGGAATAAGTCTTTTTGCGAAAGGTAACAAACTTTCATAAATTTTTGACTCTGGTTCCCCAAGTCGTCCTCAGACGTGAAATAAATGTGCGAACCAGTTAAAATTTAAGCATGTCCAAAATCGATGGTGCCTTGTCACTCCTGCCAGTCAACCTTTACTGTGGGTTAGCAGCACGTTCAGACTGGCTAACACCTTTTCCACTTTTCCTTGAGATTTTTGTACACAACCTCTAATTCTATGTGCCGATTGATGCATGGGTTATCAGGATGAATGGTCTCTAGAAATTCGCGACATTTCTTTGATGAACAGACACCTGTAATGCGAGTCTTGCTCCATGCAAATTTCTTTCAAGTTTCCAGTGTACGCATGGCAACCTGAGACAAGCGGTCTCGCCTTTCTTCTGCCAAATGATGTTCGTGTATACGTGTAGGGGCAGATTCCCCGGTTTGACCACAGTAAACCGCATTACAGGTTTCGCATGTTATCTTACAGACGATTCCCTTCTTACCTAAATAGCCAAATCTATATTTAGGGTGTAGAAGCTAGTTACGAAATGTAGTCGTCGGTTTGTGCGCCACGCGTATTTAGTGCTTCCTGAGGTGTCTTTGAACTAGCTCGGACATATTCTTAATGTACGGAAGTGTTCGCCAGTTTTTTGGTTTGGGCGCCTGCTCGGAACAATCTAGTCCCTTGTCTTTTTCTTTTAGCTTCTGATGTCTCATGCATCGGTATACAAAATATCTAGGATACCCATTCTGGGAAAACAGTTTGGTAGGCTTCGTCGTCAGAGCAGTGAGTTTTTGCTCGGTTAAGGAGGCTGTTCACTGCGCTCCGTATGTGAGAAATCGAGTGATTGCTCTCGTAATGCGAAAGAATTTCAGCGTAAGTTTTCTTGAGGTAAACTGATGCGCGAAATGTCCCGCCAGTCCTTCTCTTTACGTCCTCATTGAACGACGGGAGACCACAGGGATAAGATACTGTCATTGTCAGAAGATACATTAATCTATAAACCCCTTACTGTGGACATATCGAAGCGTATATGCCAGCAGTAATAAAGTGTTGAGATTTCTCACAGAGAAAAAACTATTGTCCAGAGATATTGTCAACTCTATGAAACAGACTGAGGTACCTGCCGTTATGATCTACGACTCTACTGTTCATAAAACCGAGACCCCCTGTCCCTCGTCTTTGCTCACGCACTCGAGTGCGACCACCGATTCAATTGGGATGGCACTGAGGTCGTCGCCATGGCTAACACAAAACGGGCGAGAGAATTTCTCGAGGCTTGGTACTCCAATGCTGGTAGTATCAACCGCCATGTTGACCTGGACGCCCATTACGAGGGCCGACGCTCACGACTTACTGCCCTCCGCCCTAATGCCACAGCAACGGCCGCTAATCTACCCACCCGGAGTCCAATTGATCCACCATTACACCCTCCCCCTCCAACACAGGCATCCATAATTGTTCCACCTCGCCCCTCGCTCAGAGACCTACCATGACTTTGTGACCATCCCTCTCATAGGCCGATAGTCTGTCTGTCCTGTCGCGCTAACTAGTCTAGTGTGACAAACAAACTTTCTCCCTTGTTTTCATTTCGTCTGACGACGGGTTGGTGTCACCAGCTCGAAACTTCACGAGTACAACTCGATTTTTCCGAAGAACCTCTTCCTGTTTTCATATATGTATATATATGCATTTTTTCAAATGTCCGCCTGATGGTGGGTTCTTTCGCGGTTACCTGTGCCATACTTGCACATACGTGGCAATTAAAGGTGTCTTGAAAGGCTGCCTGTTTTACGTTATTACTGCCTTTCGGAAATTTTCATGGAGAGGAAACATTCGCTTTCCTGAAAATCACGTATTTATGCACATCTTGTCTCACTTGACTTACGCGGATCAAAAAACTCAAGTTTAAAGATAGTGACGGTTATTTTGGAAAATCCTTTTCGCTTAGATTAATGCCTTCTATTCAAAAAGCACGCGCCAATGCGCAGGGAATTACCCAAATGTAAGAGGTCGTTGATTTTCGCGCAAAATAGTAAATTTTTTTCATGGCCAAAAATCTGGGTTGAAATACCTGATTATCCAGACCTGGGGTTGGGTATGGCTGACTAAAGACGGCTAATAAGCCTAAAATAGCCATCCCACTTTCCCTTGTTTTCGTCAGTGGTACTCCTGCAGTCGACTTTTTCACTGATAAGGCAACACGAAAACAGTCTCCGCCGAGAAAAAGCTATCTCCTGAAGCGCGTTTGGTTAATAAGTAAAGTGTACAACTGTTTAGGTGTACCCTGAACTGGTCATGTAGATTCCGGTCACAGGGTATCGTGACCCACTAGAGTCATCGACACGCTCCCTTCCTGCCGAGTCCTCTCTACCCGTTTCATTGTTCCGCCCAGATGTGATTTGGTTGGACCACTGGCCGCCAGGCGGACGTGGTTGAGTGTTTTGTTGTGCGCATGCACGATATCAGAAGTCAAATCAGTCAGCCATTCAGTCTAGGTAAAATGACCAATAAACTCATTTGTTCAAAGGCCTGAAGTAGACCGGCCTATTCTGTTTCAAGTGAGTGTGCCGTATATACGTGCTTTGGTACACTCATGCAGCCGACTTGGAGGGCGAGGGAGTGAGAGATAGGGATCATTTTGCATCTCTGTTGACCTGACCTGTTGCTGTTACTGTGTGATCTGAACTACTAGAAACCATTCCGACCGTCTTAGCCACTGTCAGTACTGCTTGTGCTGTGCGAGACTGCGTGTACCTAACAGACGCTGCTGTTAGGTTTGTGGCGCCGGCCGAAATGCAGTGGAAACTGAGTTGTCAGCACAGCCTGTTGTGACAGTAGACACTTCCAGGCCCGGAGTCTTTCGCCACACAGTGCCCCCATTTAGCTCATGACTCGATGTTTACATCAGCTCCACCATGCCTGACTGCGTTTCCTGCTGTGCCTTGTCTTAGTTTGTTAGGCCACAAGGCACACTGGCCAGTCTTGATTTTTTTGCGTCTTTCCCCGCATTCGGGGGGAAGGGGCGGGGAAAGGAATTTTGGAAGTGGGCCAGGCTTAAAATAGGCCCTGGCGCGCCCACAAACACCTTTCCCCCGGCGCCATCACTGACTCACACCGGATCCGACGCGAGCGGCAGATGAAAAGTAGGTCACATTTACGCTCCCATTCCCTCTCGACTGCCATACCGCGCCATTGCGGGTGACCTTAGGCGTCCCCCTCTCACAGAAAACCAGCTAAGGGAGGAGGAGGAGGAGGAGTATGGTCGGTTGGCTACCAGCACCGCAGGCTTCGGAGCGATCGTCCCGATTTTGGCGTGCTATCTCCGCCACTGCTTATTCACGCTGTCCCAGCCTGCTTACGGACTATTTGTCAGTCAGCGGTGAGGCGATAGTAAGGGGATGTCGGTCGGTCGCTCCGCACACCTCTCCGCAGTTCTGCGCTTCCACCGCCTGACTGGGCGGTTGTGACGCATCCTAGCGCAACACCTACCGTTGTGTGCGCGACAGTCTTTATCCTCCTCCTCCTCCTCCTCCTCCTCCTCCTCCCCCTCCTCCTCCGTTTTCTACTCATCTCTTATGTTTGTGTCTCTTAGCACCCGTACGTGCCTGTGTTTGTGTGCGCGCATGGTTTTGGGCGTGCCAGCGAGTTGACATGCCACCTAATGGTGACACGCCGGTATCCGCGGTAGCGTTAGCGAAAATCAAATGACTAATGATCGGATTCCTTAGTTAAAGTTGCGGGCAATCATCATCCAATCAAGGGCTTTCGCTCTGCGTCTCCCTAAAATAGATCTGGAGAGATTGGACGGAGTTTTTTGCCTAAACAACACTCGCCACAATCTGCATCGCCCTGAAATGTGTTCTCTGATACGACTTTGCAAATTTTCCTGCCTATATTGGCCCCCTTTGTCAGTGGAAGCAGTAACGGATCTAATGCAGGTGGATGAGCGTCTGGGGGTTGTTTCTTCTCCATGTAACCCTAAGCGCATTACTTTGGAACCTCCTGTTAATTTGATGTTGCCCTTTTCTACCTTCACAGACTCCGCCAGAGCCTCTCAGGGCTGTGTTCTCATCCACTGTGCAGCGGGCATCTCAAGGTCTCCAACCGTGGCCATCGCCTATCTCATGCAGACCTCCAAGCTGACCCTCGAGGCGGCCTATAAGTAAGACTCAAATCTGCTGCTGCCGTCATTTTTGAAATCCTTGTCTGACAATTGGTTGGCTTGCCTCCTCCTTGGTCGGGCATTTGTCAGATTTCGCTCGGACACTTTTTGCAGAAATTGTACCAGATTGTATCAGCCACCACCGGTATCGACTGTATCTGCAGTGTAACAGGCGCCAAACTCGTAAACCGAGGTGTCCATGAAGTACTTGCTACATCCGCGATCATGTCTGATCTAGCCGGCTTCGATGATGCGTCGTGGACTGTACCTCCCACGCGTGAGAATTCCATTCTCCTCGCCGGCAACGGGGGTTGAACACCGAAGGTCCGAGAACCATTTCCATGTCGTGACGGACTGTGTGTCGAGCCAGATTTCGAGTTGACCCCCTTTTCAACGCCTCCAAGCCGATAACGGTGTCGGATCGAGCGTAGTAGCGCTGAGCTCGTGAGGTGGGATGACGAAGAACGTGCCCAAACCACCCCAGTCATCTTTCTTGGGTGGCTTAGGACATTCTTGCGATACTGTCGCAACGAGTGCGAACTGTTTTATTTGAGACGAAGTCGGTGTACTTCGCCTGAAGGATGGTCCTCAAGCAATTGTGGTCAAGTACCTCCAGTTTTCGCTCATCCTCTACGCGCACAGTCCAGTATTCAAAATCGTAGAGAAGGAAAGCTGGACTGATGCTGCTGACTGATGCTACACGCGAACCTTCGTGGCGACGGAGACGTCATGTAGGGTCAAAGACACTTTCTAAGGCTTGGATGAGCCCGGCTGGCAGCATCGATTCGGGAGAAAATGTCGTCCTTATTGCGTCCATTCGGTGACAGCCTCGCACCGGGGGATTTGAACTGTATACTTCTGGTTGGCGGGCATTAATCTCGCGAGACGCCTTCTCCTGGTCAGGGGTGCAACTTTAAAACACATTGGTCCTTCCAGCACGCAATTTAATCTACACGGAACCCCTCCCCCCTGTTCACTGACGACAAGAGCACGTTTCTTGGCTTGCAGTACAAGTAATCAGGGGCTACCAAAAATATTTAAAAACCATTTAAAATTGTGCCCATGTGACATATGTTAACACTGTTGGACAGTAGTTACTTAAACCTGTTCGCACGTGAAGCTTGCATTTGTTTAAAAACAGTGTGCCGTTGCAGTGACGTCATAGTGCAACATTCCAGCTGGCACCGTTTACGTGCGTCGGTGTTATCTTTCATTCACGTGCGCCCTCGCCGTGGCTAATCATCTCCGAGTGACATCCAACTGACGTCACGTATTCCGTCACTGTGGTCGCCGTTCGTGTAGAAAGATCTGTCCGTGCTGTAACAGTCATCAGCCATCTCGGGCAACAATGGAGAGAGGGGAGGGGGGGGCGTGGGAGGATTCTAGGATCCGGTATTTTGCCCTGTCTAGGGCACACCCCTCCTTGGACGACCACGGCCAACCCGCTCATTCCTTCCGATGCGCACAGGTGTTTGTGTGTGGGCACCTACTCGTCTGCCTTAACGTCCTCTGTTGGCTACCACATAGCCCCTAGGACGCCCCCCGCCGACGGTTTGCCAACAATCTTGTTGTCGATTGGGACGCGAGGTCGGCGTTACCTCCCCTTACCAAATCAAACCGCCAGACATGGAGGACGATCAATGCTATTTTACGACGGGTGAATAAGAGACAGGCAAGGCGAGTTTCGGAAACAACCTATTTATTCCACCAACCGGAGTTACGCGATATCCACGGCGTTGAAAAAAATATAATTTATCCTACTCCTAACGGTTCCAGAACATTCCGGACTCTGTCTTGCCATGAGTTGTCTGTTTCTTGGGTCGTATGTGACTTGGTAGCCCCACTTGAAGTAAACAAACCTCAGTCACCTCTAATACGGGACCGGTGGTAACAGGGGGTTTTTACAGTTGGAGCCGGGGGACGCACAGGCGACGAGGTCAAGTAGTTGTATGCAAAAGAAAAGCTATTGGGAGTGCGTGGTTGTACTTTCAATGGTTGAGAAATAGTTGCGCTAACCCCTAACCCTAACTATAACTCCTAATCCTAAACCCTAAACCTTAACCATAATCTTTAATCTTAGCCCCGTACACCAACCCCAACAGTATTGTGTTTGTGCAATAATTTACCGTACTAACAACACAGGTATTAGCTAAAAGCCCAGACACGCGTGTTTCGCCGATCTTGTGCCGCTGCCTGACGCAGCTGCGAGGGGTTCGGCTCGTCAGTGGGTCCCCCAGTTTTCCCCGTGTGTTTTCTGGTATATGAACTCCAGTTTTGACTTGCCTTGTTTAATTTCCGAGGAAATTAATGCGCGAACTTGGAGTTTGGCGGTTTGTGAATATTAAGCGGTTATTCCGCAGTAGCTGATGGATTTCAGCTCAAATATTCATATCAGATTTCGGACCGTGCCTGAAAAGGCCTGTTTCGAAAGAGTTACTCCAAGTTCGCGCATTAATTTCCTCGGAAATTAAACAAGGCAAGTATTGTGTTTATCAGGTGGGGCCACCAAACCACATCTTACTGTTTCTTGTGCGAGAACCCTGTCGTGGAGGCTGGCGAATGTTCCACGGGTAGCACGTGTTGGCGTAGACATCACGCTCGCTAGATGGTGTCTCACACGCTGATTTGCTAGGTGACTTCGCGCGTGTATTTCGTAGCCGACGACTTGGCCTGCTGTGCGTCGCGTTTGCCTTTTAGATCATGACTCCGTTCCGTTTCCATCTGCCCACATTGCGGCCACTTAGCTCACTGCACGGCGAGAGGTAGTGACACCGCCAACATGGTCCGACGACAATCCACCCCCAATCCGGTGCGCGCTACCATTTTGCTGGTTCGGCTGCGTTGTCTACCCCTGGGGGCTAGAGAGAACCATTGATCTCTCTTCGTTCGTAAACCCCGCACCCGACAGACTGGCGTAAATGTCATTATCTCTGACGCGCTTGTCTGGCACGCACAGCAGTCCGTTGATACAGCTACACTAACCAGCCAATGGTTGGCACGCATGACTCAGTTGGCCAACCAATCGATAGCCCGCCCGGATCTGACTCAGCACGCGCAGGAGGCGATGACACCGCCGACACGGTCTAATGGCAGGCGCGTGGTCTTTTGAAGTAGCCAGTCCCTCGACTCCCACAATCTAGATCATTTTCTTCTCAATGCCTCACGCAATCGCTTCAGCACTTGCAGAGTGGTTCACTGTGGTGCCATGAGGAACAAATTAGACGTAGACGACTCCTTTGACGTCGAAAGAACAAACCCATCATGGACTTCAAAATCGATTTCACTTGCCATACAAAAAATCGCTGAGAGCGTTGGAGGGAAGTGGGGTTTATTCAATTCATCATTGGGTTGCAGGAGACCATACTAACATCACAGGTACTAGTTAGAAGCCCAGACACATGTTTCGCCGGTATTCTGCTCCCACATGGCACAGCTGCGAGGCATTCGGCTCACCAGTGGGTCTCTCTGAATATTCCCCGTGTGCTTTCTGTAGACCATAATTAGCAGTTAATTTTTGAGGAAATTAAAAAGCAATAATTTCTAAACTGGACTATCTACCAGAAAGCACGGGGGAAATTCTGGGGGATCCACTGATGAGTCGAATCCCTCGCAGCTGTGCCATGCACTGGCTGAATATCAGCTAGTATGTTTTCCTGCAACCAATATATACTACTAGCTGCCTGTCGGCAATTAA
>CACRXP010000074.1:957032-973009 GCA_902702965.1 Spirometra erinaceieuropaei
TTTAAACGGTGTAGAATGCAAATTCGCCGTTCAGTTGCGTCATCCAAACGGGAGGCTACAACCGAGTAGTTTGAATGTATTTAGAATTACCTGCGCGACTTGCAACTTTCATTGCAAGCTCACGCACTTCCGTAGGCTATCGCCAGAATTAATTTGACTGCCCTCCTCCCCCTCTCCAGTCTCGGCGACCTCGCAGGGCAGTGACTCAAGCCCTGAGATCGGATGCCAAACCCCCTTTCAACGTCACACATCTGGTCTTTGCTGCCAGACCTAGTAGTCTCTACTATGTTCGCACTTCCAAAAGCTGCCTTTTACAGTTCCCTGTTAGCTCTCCAATTGTCAGAAGAGGTAGCCCGGGTTGCGCTATTGTGAATGATCAAAACTGGCGTCGCACAGACTTGTGACGCTTCAGACGGGCCATCTGATGCCATACGTGCGTGTAGCATGCGTCAAAGGGGGCCTCATTATTATTATTATTATTATTTTTATAACAGACTAGAAGTTATGGCCTGTAAGATTGCTAATCGGCATGCTAACTCGGTCAATCAGATGACTGAGGGTTAAACTGTAATGGTTCTTTCTGAGAGTGAATTTTCTTGCAGCCCTCCTCTGCGAGGGTTCTGGAACCCCTTTCTTTGGAGTTTAGTTCCTGTGTCTCCAGTGACCAAAGTGTGTTTATGGCTCACAGAGGTGTGGATTCAGCATCATCAGCCACTGTGCCTGCTGCCATCTCCAGTCGTCTTGACGTTGAGAGTAAGGTAGCATCTGTGAAAGTCACTGCCGCTCCATCTTGTTGGTGATAGTCCTCTTCGTTTGTGACCGACAAACTGTCAAAAGAGGTAGACGGAGCTACTAACCACCTCGAGGGCCTCACCACTCGAGAGAAAAGAGAGGCCACACTTTATAGCGTGAAACAGGCGTTTAGCTGAGGTCCAAGCTTTCTGATTTTCGTGAATGCACTGGAATGGAAGATCTCGAGTTTTAACTACTTTTGTCTCTTCTCCCCTCCAGTTTCCGCATCCAGATTGCCTTCTCCGAAGTCCAGTCTGATTCCAGTTCAACAGAGCACCACCGAAACAACCACACAGGCCTGTCAGGTAGTGCGTCGCCCCACACTGCGGTTGGATGAACCGTCCAGTCAGGAGACCCGGACCTGTCCTCTCATTCGAACCACTAAACCGACCAACGCTCCACAGAAGCGCGAGCGACCGAAGCATCTGTCACTTTACCCCACCGCTTCCGGCGATAATTTGGTTTCCATCACCCCGTCGGCAGATGATGTTGACGGTCAGGCAAAGCCGGACGGCGAGGCGACCGGAGGGGGTGATCCAGTGGTTCCGAGCCGCCCCCGCAAACGTAGTCGCATTTCTCTCCTACCCTTGGTGGTGCCTGGATCGGATGCCCTTTTACCCTCTCCCTGTTCTGGTATAGCTCACCTGGATCTCTCCTCACCTTCGGAGGAGGCTCGGAAGCGTCTAGCCATGCCAGGACCGCCTTGCAAGCCGAATCTCGTCACTCTCTCCTCTCCCCCTCCTCTCCCTCAGGTCCGGATAGTTCATACTTCCCCCCCTTGTGCTCACTCATCCTCCGTCTCACTGACAGACGGTTCATCTCCTCCTCCTCCTTCCTCACCTTGTCGTCGAAATAAGCGACCCATTTCTCTGTCAGTTTTTCCACCTGGTGAAGCAAGTCAGCACCAGCCAACCATTGGTGGTGGTGGCAGCAGCAGCGGCAGCAGCACCACAACCACGGTCACAAAGGCATGGTTCTTCAACCAGTCCTCCGAATGCCTCGACGTCAAGTCTGCCGCCAACTCCTTGGAGGCCAGTGCTGAGGCCTCTTCGTCGTTGCCCAAGGCACCCGAGTCTCCGCCGTCAGAACTGCGGAGTTCCAGTCTGGAGATGCTGCCCAGCTTGGTGGTGGCAGACACCGCCACCCGCTCTACGCCCCATCCCCTGGACGAGGCCTCGCGCAGTTCTTCCGTCAGCTCCGGAGGCCTCAGCGTGAAGATGAGCAAATCGGCCTCCAGTCCGATGATCGCTCGGCGTGTGAAGATTGAGGGTGTCTTTCTGACCGCCGCCGCCGCGGCGCCCGTAATGGGCTCGCTCTGTCGGTCATCGGTCCTGCCGATGTCGGAGTTTCCGCGACAGACTCTGCTAGCCGGAGGTGAATCCTACTGCCGGCAGGAGGAGTCTTGCCATCTTTCCACCAGTTCCAGTCTTTCCTCCGTTCAGTAACGGCTACGCGCACAACACGCGTGACCGGAGTACTTCTCCCCCTTCACACTCGTGCACTTACATTATTATTATTATTATTACGGAGTTGTTCATCGTCTGCACACGCTTCTCTTGATCTAAATGTTCCCTCCCCCTTCCCTTCTCTTTCTCACCCCATCAGTCTAGTCCAGTTGCAGTTACCGTCTCACCTCTCGTCCCCGCGCCCACCTGACAATAGCCGCAACAGCAGCAATACTAGGACCGACCGTAGCGAACTCGTCGATTGGCGGCTAGTGCATTTATTTTTGCGCGTCCACACACGTTCAGAGATACGAGGTTTTGTGAGGCTGTGCATTTGCTTGTGAGCGTTGTGTGTGTGTGCGTATGTGCATGTGCGATGAGCAGCTGCGCAGCTTTGCACACGCACACACATGTGCACGAAACAGTCCTTTGTCTCTCGTTTTTTTGTATCCTACCCTCCACCCACCGATATTCAGAATCTCGTGTATCACTGACATTCTTTCTGCCGCGGAAGTGCTATTCCTCAACTACGCTAGTCTTTTGTGTGTACATTATTACTACTTATTTGTAAACAGGGGTTATTTGTCCGTGTTCCTCTTGGCTGTCCTATTTACGTTAGGATCTGTGATCGCATCGGCTAGGCAGAAAATGTGTTGTCTTGTGGTCATCATCTGGCGGTTCGTCAGTCTAACGACTGGCATCTGAGGATCCTTGTTTCCCGGTCAGATCGTGCTCGCGCACCCGAGCATCACACAGGCGCATATTCGGTCGTCTGCGCGTACACGAAGACACTAACCGCAATTCCGCCCATCGCTTATGGAAGTGTCGTCTGATGAAGTCTGCCAGCACCAGAAATAAGTGATGCCACACAGAATGCTTGTGGATGCTTGCGTGGGTGATGGGTTAGGTGGGGGAGGCTTATCGGATTGGCCGAAACTTGTCACAAGTTAGCGCTTTATTTTCGTCCTATAAGCAACACACCACTTTGTAAGCCAAGACGCGCCAAAGGTAGTGGCTTGGGAGACTGCCATCTGGCGGGATAACTCGATCCTCCTCCAAACCGAGGGTCTGACTGTGATTGCTCATTTTTACTGTGGCCTTTTTCGCACCTCTCTGGCGTAGAACGCATGGATGCGTATTCGACCTCGTCAACCACTGGGCTCACGTCCGCCTCCAGAGTGAAGTGGATGCTATGCAAATGCGCCTCATCATATTCCATTCCAAGCGCAAATAACCGCTACACCCTCCAGACTTGTATGACCCTCGCGACGGACGATCTGTTGACCTGCAATTTCAGAATGGTGACTTTCTTTGGCTTAATAGCGTTGTGTGTCCCCTCCCGTTCCTAGATGTCCGCAGCCACAGTTTCCGGGGCTCTCAGTCTTCCTCAGGTCAGCAAGTCGTGGGAGAGGGGTTTCGCAGCTGTAGAACCTAAGGGCTTTGAGGGCAGCCCCACCATTTAGAGCCTGCATTTCAGTAGCAAATCCAGTTGCGTGACCAGAGGTATCGCCGGTGGGGGGCAAAACACGCTGCGCCGAAGTTCTGTGTAACCATTTATTTCCTCCAGGCACTGACTCGTTGGCGGCACAACCAAGGTAAACAACGCAGTTGACCGCCTCGAGCCGTCCAGGGGCGGGTAACTCTTCGGCGCGAGGCCCACGGGTAGTACTTTCACTCACACACTGGCTACTTTCTTCGGCGGTCGGTCGTGTCAACTCAAAGGAATCCAACGGCAGGTGGATGTTGGCATAGTCAGGGTCGGGGATGAGAAGAAGGGAGGTGGAGAGGCGAGTCCTAGGAGGCAGTCGCGAAGACGGGGTCAGGAATTCGGGTCTCACGCAGACTGGAGGCCACCACGAGGCTCCAGGCTATGAAGTCGAGAGGCCCACTGCTACGCCGAGGGACGTCTGAAGTCGTTTGGTGGGCCTGCTGCAGTTGTGGGCAAGGCAACCATATCGGAGAACCTGAGAGATCAATCTGGACGCGGATGGCTGAGCACGCAGAAGCAGTGAGGAGGAATGGCGCCAGCTCCCAAGTCGGGGTTTATTCAACAGAGCCCGGGCACACATTCAAGTTCATTAAGTGCTTTTCAAAACCGAAGGCTACCCTTTCTCCGAGTAAAAATTCGAAGAAGACGTGACTTTCCACCGAATGAGTGCAGGAGCGGTTATGCTTGACCAAGTTTTTCTAACATATATTTTAATTTATAAAGACATTGATAGCCGATGGAAAAAAATGGCGCTAATTAAGCAGTCTGTTATTTTGAGTGTAGATTTTTTAGGCGACTGAAAATAAGCGCACTCAAAAGCTGGCATCCTGGGGTGAATGATATATCTTGGGGTTATACTACACGATAATCAGTATCACGACCCCACCTAGGCAATCCCTCCTAATGGAAAAGACGACCGGATCTCATTTTGTAGTCGTACCTGCAATAGACAAGTCCCAGCCTAACCTCTAGCCCCCACCCCTAACCCTAACCTCTATTCCCCAACCTTGACCCCTAACAGGCACGGCTGCGAAATGGGATCTTGCCGAAGAGACATTTCAGGACTCAGGCTGCCATTTCAAGGAACTGGTCACTGGCAGCACTATGCCCCTTAAGCACTAATTACTCGTTGCTATGCAAACTCCTCTGAGGACTGTAGACCGGAGTTCCAGATCGGCATCCGCTATTTCCACCTGGCACCTCCCCATGTTGACAGAGAAAATGGCAGTTTATTTTTCTTATTCAATCAGGAATGGGCCCACACAGATCTATTGGCTTCTCGAAGCAAACAAGTTCCGTATGGGTGGCAAAAGCCACGAACAGGCTACCAACTACCAGGTCGAATTCGACCTGCAGTACTTTTATTTTTAATCTCACCTCGGACCGGACACGGTTAGCCAAGCCTTCGAGAAAACCATCAGCTAAATTCCCACCTCTCCTATTACGTGAGCCGCTGTTGAGGCGCCCCAATAACTGTAAATGCGATTGCATGGAAGGGGCGGATATAAGAAAGCGCTCACTACCCTTGATGGTGCCACTCTGCTCTTCAGCCGATATACTCTGAAGGGCACGCCACTGGTCAGGCCCTGGAATTGCGTTTTTTGGAGTTAGTTTCTTATCCTTTCTTGTCAATTCTTATTGAGCTGTCAGCTTGAAGTTCCCTCTAGTGCAGTTGTCAGCTGCGGTAAAGGCCTACGGTGAGCCCTCAAGTTCCCAAGTTAGAAAGTGAGTCCTCCCACATTTCTGTAGGGCTCCAACTAGCGGGCTCTAGAAAGCACTCCTGCCCATAACTTGCAAATTTCAGTTTTTCTAAAATCCAAATTACATTCTGATTGAATCGCCGCCGCATTTAGGGAATATAGCCTTGTCATTCTGTTCAGCCATGGTCTAGTTGTGATTTGCGGCCTCTCACGTTTGCACAGTTATCTCATACGCAGCGGGCCATCGTCTTCGCTTGCCTCTCTCCTTTTTGCCTGTCTCACCAAGTCTCAGCGTAACTTTGATATTCCATGTTGTTTTTGTGTCTGGATAGTAGCTTCTATGTCCTCAGACGTCGCCCTGTCTCGATTGCGGACTTCGCAATTTTTCGGTCTGTCACTGCCATAGGAAATCCGACGAGGGGAGACTGGCCAACTACATCCGCGCTCTGTGGTCACTCACCGAGGAATTACCGTAGTCTCCGGTTCCACCGCCTCCCTGCTCTGCGGCCCGGGCATTTTTGACATATTCACCAAGTCCAGCCAACTTACTCCGCCACATTGGAAGACGTTGGATGGGTTGGGTCCTGTGGACGGACGATCTTGTGTCAGAAAGTTATTACCGACAAAGACAAGGGGGACTGGAATGGCCATTTCCGGCTTACTAGTCGTCGTCAGCCAGTCATACCCAGCCCCCAAGTGTGTCACACCCGAGGCTCGAACTGGCGACCTGTTAGTTAGAAGTCCACGCCTCTACACACTTCGGAGCTGGGTATGACTGGCTGACGACGGCAAATAAGCCAGAAATGGCCATTCCAGTCTCCCTTGTCTTTGTCAGTAATATCATTCTGCCTATATCATGCGCCGCTTTGCGGCTGCTGGTTGGGCTCGAGAGGGAGAGCCAATAAGGCACAACGGAACGAGTGAGTTCCGTACGAACGATCGGTGAGCGCCCCCTAACATTGTATATTCCCGATCGAAAACCGACAAGGCAACGGGCTCGTGGCCCGGTGAGTAGAGGCGTTGACTTCTAAACCAACAGGTCGCGAGTTCGAGGCTCGGGTGTTTCACACTTCGGGCTTGGGTATGGCTGGCTGACGACGGCTAATAAGCCAGAAATGGCCATTCCAGTCTCCCTTGTCTTTGTCGGCAATACCATTCTGCCTATATATCATGCGCCGCTGTGCGGCTGCTGGTTGGGCTCGAGAGAGAGTCCATAAGGCACAACGGAACGAGTGATTTCCGTAAGAACGATCGGTGAGCGTCCTCTACCAATGTTGTGCCAGACCCAAACTGCAACCGAAGGCATACGTAGAATAGGCAGGAGGTGGTGGTTTTGCGTCCTGTCAGTCCCCGCACTCGATCTGCTCGTCAGTCAGACTGACTCGGTCTTGTCATTGGTTCATGGTGGGAAGAGCGAAGGGGCTGTGAGGCCAACATGCTGTCTCGAGATGCATAAAGTTGCGACCCCATGAAAGATTTTGTCCTCCGTGCTGAGAGTACGGTTCAAATGCTCGTTTCCCCGCATGACCTTAAAACGGTCCTCATTTCTGGAAGGCGCGAGTGCGTGAACTCGGGTTCGCGTGAATTATGGAAACAGCACTCACGTGGTACGCTCAGACGATGGGCGACCGTCAATTTCCAGTCATCCCAACCTCGCCTCGTCACTATAAAAGGACAGGCTTGGGAAGATAGAGAGCTAGTTTGATGCTGCGAACTTCTCTTCCTCCCCACCCCCCAATTTTAATCAAAATCACATGCAGACGACTGCTGACTTCACAGGCAGAGCTAGTCATTGTTGACGTCGCCGAAATAAATGTCATCACCAAGACGACAGAGCAAGCCACCGATGCTGAGCAATCCCGCCAAGAGTTCTATTTATCTAGTCCTCAAGCGTCCTAGGTGATGTAGCGTCTCGGAATAGCATCGAGTTTATCAAGGACGAAGCGCAACCCGAACACGCCTCTGTCAAGATGCTGGAGTCGTAGACCCGAAAGACCCGCTGCCACGGCAAGAAACGTCGGGGGTCGATTGTCGGATCTGGTGCATTTGCGGACAAAGCAACAACGTCGGAGAAACCAGAAAACAGCTCCGAACGCGAATGGTCGAACACGCTGCAGCGGTGCGGAGAAATGACGCCAGCGCTCAAGTTGCGTCTCATTCGACGAGATCCGGCCACACATTCAAATTCGACGAGGCCGCAATTCTCGCAAGAGGTGACAACGGCGTGAGTCGGGAGCTACTTGAATCATGGTTTACTGTCCCCCAGTCCATTAACAAGTGCAACGAACTTCCTCTTCCATATTCCGTGCTGAGACTTTGTCTAGGCGGAGTAATTAGCCACGCGGGGGGCGCACAGGTGAACACTGATCCCAACATCAGGGTCGGTGGGGCAGATGGTCGAGTAATCATCACACCAACATCCAACGCACGTGATGAGATTGCAGCAATTAATGACGCGAATATCGGCCATCAAACAATTAGCACACCGAGTCCAACGATCCCTGATGAAAGGGGGGGGGGGAGAGAACCGTGAATATTCATGGGTATGCGACAATATGGCGACTGCATCCTATAAATACTGCAGCCCCTTGTGCATGAACCACCCGTATCTGCTTTTGTCTCTGATGATGGGTTCGAGCAGGAATCCGAAACGTCAGGCGAATAAAGTTCTTGTGCCAGCGATCGTGTCTCCTCCTTCAATGCTGGAGTCTGCCTGCATCGCCCGTGCGCCTGACCGCTCCAGGCGCACTAGTCCGCATGCACGCTCACACTCACTGAGTCATTGCTGTGGTGTGAGGTAAGAGGAAGCATGTTTCGACAGCTGCCGCTCTTTGTTTGATTACGCCCGTATGAACACGCCTCAGCCTCAGGAGTGAGGAGAGGGGAGTCCTATTTGAAATGCCGCCCATGTCAGGAAACTTGGTCCCAATTAAGTTCAGCATCAAGCTGGGTGGACCCACACACGCGCCAGATGGGGATGGCTAGTCACTGATCAATGCGGAATCAGTAGGACGTCAAAGGCTTTGAAGGCGAGGACATCAGCTGCTGAGGGCCCATTCGGTGCTATAGTCAGCCAATCATGTCCGAGAAACTGGCTACCGGTTACTAGTTCGCGGTCCTTACAGCCAGTCATACAAGGCGGGCAGGTTGTCCCGATAAGCCAATTAGACCGGTGAGCGTCCGTTCTGGCTCTGACTAAGATGTTTTATGTAGCCGGCGGCAACCAAAACGGAGTTCACTACGCGCAGTTAGTAGGATCCTGTTAGCAACATCAGAAGCGGCCGCCATCAGGCTACCAAAACCAATCTTGTGGGCACAGAAGAACCAAGTTTAGGCTCCGCACCTACAGTGGTCGAAGGAAGACTAACGCTGTAACTCTCCGCGCCCCTCCGATCTCATCCTGCCCCTGTCACTGACTGTTATTACCCCCCAACTAACCCCCCCCACCTTCCCACACTCCGCCCGTGTTTTAAGACGAAATTTAATCGATTTCTCTTATCACTGACATGTTTTTGCTTCCATAAATTGTACTGGCCCGAGGAGAATTTGTCGAAAACTACGTATGCTCGCCACCTCGTCTTCTGATTACTGCTATGGAAATTTTCGCAGCTCTAATACTCTTTTTGAGAGATCTGAAGACAGCTTTTCAATCTCATCAGAAGTGCCAGTTTGCGGCAAAAAAATAATCGAACGTTGATAGGTCCGGGAGTAACCAAGGCCTAAAAATACCGGCAGCCAGTGTGTCCGGCTACCTACCTTCTTATCTGGGATGACAACAAAGTACCTAGAAGGGCAGGAAACTCAATCTGCTCCGCCATTCGGTCTAGTACTCCATCATGCATCAACTAACTGGAAGCATGATTTCAGCTGAAACGCACTATGAAGAATGATGGAATCGAAAAGACAAGAGCCGAGTAACGCCGGACGGGCGCGAACCGCCGACCTCCGGATTTCGCGTCAGGTGTTAAGCTTCTGAGCTATGAACGACACGACTGAAGAATGCATGTCTAACTACTAAAACGATCGCAGACTATTTTCAGGTCACACGAGAGCTGCCTGCACCAGTCAGTCCACATCTCAGGACAAGTGCCGGCGTTTCAGTTTTGTGCACATGGGGCTTATCCTCGTGACCCCAGAGGAAGCTGACCTGGAGGGGAGAATAGACCCGCCTTGTGAGTCAGAATGAGGACCTATTGGCCACTCCAACCGCCGGCGGTCATGTCCTCTGTAGCTCCGAGATCCGGCCCCCCACAGCCATATCACTTCGGCAGTTCTTTTGGCGATCTTTTCTTATCACTTACGGTATGGCTTAAGTAGAAGCATATTTTTATGATCTAATAGGTCTTTTAAAAAGGCGGCTGGCAAGATTCGAGTGAGAAAAGTAATCCTTTATCTGAAGCGTAGGAATTTCACAGAAGAAAAGGGGATAGTTGCACATCTGTACCGACATCGGTAGGATATAGGACCCCCAAATAACTTGAGGCAGCCTGTGGACCAGTTTTATTAAGGGAACTATAGGCAAGCGCCTTTACAGCCTGTGGACCATGTCATACGTCGAATAGTGTTTCAGTTAGGTTCAGGTTTATTAAAAGAAATATAGGCAAGCGCCTCTACGAGTGGGGCGACACACAGGACGGAGAGTAAGAAAACACAGAAAATGAATAAATTTCTGCCAAAAATCTTATCGTACGCTGCCACTGGGCAAAGAAAGTGAACGCGATAATTAAAAAAGGAAGAAAAAGCAATTTTCGAAAAATAACGAACTTCGGATATACCGGCGCTGGTAGTTTACATTTAGTCAGGAAGGGAAGGAAGTTTTAAACGATGGGAACAGCGAATAATAAATGCTGTTTGCATTCACACTGAATTTTAGGGTATATTTTTGGAGTTCCCATCTACTTGGTGGTCCTACACCCTATCGTTACCTCTGTACCTTCATGAAACTCTTTCTTATTTATCGAGTTATTTGACGTAAATGGGTCCTAATTTTTAGTCTTAACATTTTGCTATCGTCCGCCAACATATATCAACAATAAATCGGTACTAGGACGAAATTGTTGTGAGGTTGGATTTGCTTACCACCCCGAAAGCCATTTTACAGTCCATTGCAGCACAAAGCTGACACCACTGTCGGACAGTCGACTGGTGCATGGGAGAGGGGAGAGAGAGAATGGAGTCCACAGTGGGAAATCCATCGTAGCAGCACACTCGTGCATTCTTCACTAAAACAAATCTGACACAATTAAATCTACTGAGGCGCACGGGCCAAGCGCACTTTTCGGTGGTTTAATATTGTGCCAAATGTTGTATCAGTGATCCGCGGGTTCATTGTTTAGTCAGTTATTACCCTGGGATAGATGTTGGTTTGGCCGACTAGTCTGTTATAATCCAGTGAGTCCCGTGCCTTGTGATGGCTCGATAAACCTTCAGCCAACGTCGTCCAGTCCAACATCCTCTTAAAACCAGAGTTCGACATATTTCTTTGCTTCTCCAGTTAATCACGACTGTGAAGACTCCAACTCGGACAGAAATTCAGGAACACTAAGTCATGGATGAGTCCTTCCTCAGGTCTTCTAAGTGCGAGCCAATCGAGCCTTTAAATGCAACAAAGACAGGAGGCGTCCGTAACCGACTGCTAAGTCTTACGCTCGGGACAAAGTCTGCAAACGCAAGCTGTCTTACTCCTCGGAGGCCCCATTTGTCAAACACACCCATCTCCACCGGGCGGGTA
The DNA here is from genome assembly GCA_902702965.1 of Spirometra erinaceieuropaei. Classification (NCBI taxonomy): domain Eukaryota; kingdom Metazoa; phylum Platyhelminthes; class Cestoda; order Diphyllobothriidea; family Diphyllobothriidae; genus Spirometra; species Spirometra erinaceieuropaei. Next base: position 968,190 of record CACRXP010000074.1, read on the forward strand.
GCGTTTAAGGACTAAGTTCAACCCTCGAGACTTTGTTTTTGCCGAACTTCGTGGCGAGGCCACGGATAATTGCAGGGTTGACAGTAAAAGTTGTGTGCGGAGAGTTACCTCCCGAAGGTGATTAGTCGGTAAACAAAACATCTCACTGCTTATAGAAGCGAACAGGCGAGTTCCAGGTAGCAGTTCAGAGGACGAAGATGCGATTACTGGAACAAGAAATTTATTGGCCTGACGTTTCGGATTCTCACTCGAATCCATCATCAGAGACATTCGCAGATAAAGGTGATGGTGGCACAAGGAGTGCAGTACTTATAGCACGCGGCTGCCGTGGGACCATATGTGCACTGCAATTAACGGCTCTCGCAATCACCACTAGGGTTGTGATTGATGCGGTGGTGGCTTGTCAGTCCGAGTCCGAGTCGTTAATGGCCGTGATTTCGTCACCCGTGCTGGATGCTGGTGTAACGATTGCTCGGCAGATTGGCTCACGGTCACTGTGATAATTGCTCGCCCGCGCCCTCCCCACATGACTGACTTCCCTGCCCAGGGCAAATCTCAGCACGGAATATGGTACCGGGAGGTCATTGTGCTTGTTGATGGATTGCGGGCCTGAGAACCATGACTCGAGCAGCTCGCGACTCACGCGGTTGTCACCCCTTGCGAGGATTTCGGCCTCTTGAAATTTGAAAATATGGCCGGGTTCCGTCGAGTGTGCGGCCACCTGAGAGCCATCGTTTCCCCGCCTCACCGCTGCGTGCTCGGCAATTCGCGTACGGAGTAATCTCCCAGTTTCTTCGACATAGTTGCTTTGTCCGCAACTACACCAGATCCGGTGAACGAAACGTCCAGCCAATAAATTTCTTGTTCCAGTGATCGCATCTTCGTCTTCTGAACATCTCGCTGCCTCGAGCCATCCAAGAGAGGATAATCTTGAGTAGTGTGAAGTCGAAGGGCACTTTAGTTTTCCCGCGGTTCTGGAAGGTTGCCAAATGGTGGGAAAAGTCAGTTCTTCTTGGGATGGATAGTCAGGCTACAACGGCTCCTCAGTATGGCCTTTGCAGCAGCTTCACATACGTGGGATCCAAGTCGTCTTTACTGAAGCCTGACGGATTGTGTGTGGCACGCGCAGACAGACCGGTCGACTTTGTCCGCCACTGCGTCCTCACCCACCTCTCATGGTTCTGACACTGTCTTCTTATCGGAGCAGGGTGGATGAGAGAGCGCGGTAGACGCCGTGTGAGCTTGGCTCACTTTAAAACAATTTAGGACCAAACCACCACCCCCTGCAGCCAATCCTTTGCGACAGTCGAACTCCTATAATTGATCCGACAGGCCGAGGCTTTAACGTTTGTCAGCTACCGAGGTATCGGGTTCGGATTTCAATACTTGCCCACTCACGCGGCCCTCGCAGCGCACATGCTACAGATGTGACAGCCGACTTATGGGAGCCCGATCCCTCATAGAATGGGGGATCAAGGCGGATGTGGCTAGCGCAAACGAGGCCTTTAGCCAGCGGGTCCACTCCAGACAGGTGCTGTGCAGCCCTCCTTCGTTAAAGTCCAAGTCACGCACAAGTTATCACCAGTCCATTCTGACATGCATAGAAATAGCGAGGTGCGAGCTGAACCCCAGCGTCTGATCCCCTCTCTCACCATGCTGAGTGGAGAATGAGGGGGAGAAGGGGAGGAGGAGGAGGAGGAGGAGGAGAAGGGGGACGAGGTTGTGGATTTTTTCTCCCAGATTACGCTTACTAGAGTAATGCCGCATCTAGTCAGACCTGTCCGTTGAAACGCTGTGCACGAATTCTAGAGCGGGGTGACGTTTGAGTGACAGGTCTTTCAAGGAAAACCCATGGCTTGAGAGAGCGATCTGTCAGCTAGCGGGATACACAACTATTTTGACGGAGATAAAAAAGACAAGAAGGCACTGCTGTGAGTCTCTTAAGATAGGTGCATTTTCCTCGCATTAGAGATTGTGTGAAAGACACGGCGACTTTTGAGCGCCGAGAAATATACGAACTAACGGCATTCCCGTTTTCACAATCTTGAAACCCCACATTACAGCTCACCACAGTGGCAGTGAAGCACTTCTCACACTTGAAGAGAAACTTGCTTATCTCGTGAGAGCAATTTCGAAAGACGCCAGAAACTTCGGCACCCAGTAGCGCCCAGTCTACGGTTACGGCGACGGCACGAAGCCGAAGACATACCGGACCGTCGCGCTGGCGACTCTTCTTTGCGGGGCAGCGACGCGAACAATGTACGAAGACCAATCAAAAATACTAGATCACTTTCAGTCACCACCACCACCACCACCACCACCACCACCACCACCACCACCACCACCACCACCACCACCACCACCTGAAGCGTCTGCAAATCTACCCGACCAACCTGGAAAACCTCGCCCGGGGCCGGCCGTCCTGTTGGAGGACAATGAAGACAGGCGCAGCTGTCTATGGAGCCAACGGCATCACCGCCGCAAAATCCAAACGCGAGGCTCGCAAATCTCAACCTCGCCCACCTCGCAATGCCAACGCTCAACCATTCCCGACCTGCCCACGCAGTCAGCGGACGTTCCGAGCACCAATCGGCCTTGTAGGACATCCTCGTTCCAACTGCAGCACCCGGAATACACTAGTTGTTGTCTCCCCGTCCACCCCAGCCTCGCCCTCCACACCGACATTCATTTCTAACCGTGCTTCTGATCTTCACTTGCCCTCCCCCACAGTCTCAATAACTGCCACGGTGGCTCTTGCCCCCAACACCACTGCACACAACCCTAAAGTACCGACAAACATCAACCTCACCACCGCCAACAGCAGTAATGTGGACTCGGTCCATACCTGTTCTCATTGCGATCGCACATTCACCTCACACATTGGTGTCATTTGCGAATCCATCGCACATAGACTGGCGAACCAGTGCCTGGAGCGCCAACATACACTCGACGCATCCACCTCAACTGTCCTCACTGCGTCCGCACATTCCACCACCTCATGGACCTTCTAGATCACATGCGTGTCCACGAGAGCGTAATTCATCGCAGCCTTGAAACACCTAGCACATCCTACACACCCACCATACCTAGCCCAACCTACACCCCGCCGTCCAGCTCGTCCAACGCCAGAAGCTCTGCCACGATCTCCTTAACCGACAACACTGACACCGCCGACTTTTCCTGACCACACTGTCCCCGTGCATTCACCTCACACATCGGCCTGGTCTGTCACTTGCGAATCCATCACACGGAGACTGACGAATCTGTGCCTAGAGCACCAACATACACTGTCTGTAGAGCAAGCTGGATGGGGTCGCCTGCTTCATGAGGCTGAGGTGCATATCGCCACCTACAACGGTTGAACTATCTTACATGTGCTCATGGTTGAAAGTGACTATGTCCGCCGTTAAATTATTCTCACGGAAACATGCATTCAAGGCAGAGATCAGCTGGATTAGAACCATCGACTCGTAGAATGGGCGAGGTTGGTCACCGAGACCAGTCTCGTTTCCACTTGTCATGACTCACTCGTGCAGAGGGAACACTAGACTACGTTTCTCCTTCTAACCCTAATCGACTCACACAAACAGGGGCGCTTCGAGCATGAAATGCCAGATGAACCATAATTGGGCGCCCCTAATTTAGAGCACCCCGCTGTTATGCCGAGACAGTGAAAGCCTCGCCACTGGTCGCCCAGTAGACATTCGTCATTTAAAGGCAAACATAGCCCCCTGAGGGCAGCAGGCTGAAGAGATGACCCAGAACACGTCCACCCGCCGTGATGGCGTCAGCTACCAATGCTTATTCGTCCGAATAGTCAGCGTACACTGAGTCATCACTGCAGGAGTATTGGTGAGGACGTGCTCCCCTCCTTCAACTCCGCCCCTCCCCCTATTATCAAGAGTTATCCATGTTATGGGACCGCCCATGTCAGCTGTCGTCCATAGGCAGAAATGTGGTCTAGCGGGGGCCGGTTGTACCTCAAGGCTGCTAATTCAGGCATAATTTGGCTCTGCGAAAATGTCATTCGCAATTGAATTCGTTACTTGGGCAGACACGCGTTTGTCCTTTATTAGTCATCCCTAGGCCTTTTGAACGATTTATGATTGGCCGAGCTAAGCAACGACAATTTTTGATAAATGTACGTTTTCGGCAATTCTTCATCAGGCCACTGCAATTACACGAACGATACCACTGTCATAATACAGACTAATAAGCGATCATAAATCACTCTAGGCGAAACGGTCATCTGTGGTTACGTGAGCTTCCCACTTAACGCTGTTTGGTTAAATAAGTTATCCGACCTATAGCAGAGTTTGGCGTTTCTGAAGGCGTTTATAGGGTCGTTATGGAAAGAGCCAGATAAAACGGGCATCGGTTGAGTTTCCACTAACGACAGCGCCCGCCTCTGCGGACTCAACAGCTGTGACTTGCGCAGTGCCTATTGCACCCTCTACTCGCACACCGACCGTGCTCCGATTGCATGATAGAGTCAAGATGATCGGAGGTTAGCTCGGGCGCAGTGGCCGACACAGTAAACGTACACATGGACGCATGCTACACGCGGACCTGAACCTCAAGCATGTGAGAATGCCGTAAAAACCCCATTTACAAAACCGCGCCCCAAGGTCTGGGCAGGATAGAGTTGGTACGGAAGTTGGCAATCGCCCTCAGTTCACGGAGGATAACGGGTCGCGGTAGATACATTCACGTCCTTACCGCTCATTTGCGGTAAGGACACACTCCTACACAGTATCGGCCTCACCGAAAGGAATTTTACATGCATTACCAAGCAAGGCGAGGAGGAACGTAGCGGCTTA
>CACRXP010000074.1:979913-991520 GCA_902702965.1 Spirometra erinaceieuropaei
TCCACAACAAAGACTTGACCAGGATTTTGACCAACAACCTACTAGACGGGTCAGAAAATGGAGGGTGACATAAGACACTGGGCAATCATGCACACGGCTTGTATACCCAGCCGGAGCGCAAACGCGCCTATCGGCAAGGAATCAGGTGCCAGAGGACTGCCCGCGCACACCAAACTGCGAAGGCCATGGTTTTCTGAAGCATGCCACAACATAGGACCGCACATGTGCCCAATAGTTCGACCGTCGACTTCGAGGATGCCCACCGTGTGCTACACACCAAGGTGCAGCAGGCACGGTGACTTACGCGTGAATTAGTTTATAGCGACAATAGACTTGCGCAGGATCTACCGAACTCTCTCTACCTTACTCCCCAAATGGACCCGGTGTCAAGAGAGAGTCAAGAAGACCAGAGGCAGGAGAGGGCGCAGGTGGATGGCAAGCTCGAGCCCGAACCTTGGCATCCCACCCCATACCACCTGGTCCACACAGCAAATGATCAGGTTTTTGATCAGCAGCAGCAGCAGCAGCAGCAGCAGCAGCAGCAGCAGCAGCAGCAGCAGCAGCAGCAGCAGCAGCAGCAGCAGCAGCAGCAGCAGCATCAGCAGCAGCAGCAGCAGCAACAACAACAACAACAGCAACAATAAAACCAACACCCCAACAGGGGTCAGAAGGCGTTACACAGCATGCGCACGCAGTCATAAGGTGCGGCTACACACCCCTACTTATAGGCGTGCGCTGTTACTAACCACCAGGCCGGACAGATGCAATGGCTCGGGGTGCAGCCTCGCGAGGTAGAAGGCTGGTGTGTAACTTGTCAGGACATCGAAGTTCAGAAACTGGGCGTGAACCCACCGCTTAAGCAAGCAGAACGATTGATCATGTTATTGCCTGGGTGCGGATCGGTCTTTTCTTCTGAATGGGCAAACTAGTTTTTGAAGAAGTCTATTTCTTGGCTGGAACTGTTGCGTGTGTCTGACTACAAGTATCATCCCTGACAGAACAGAATTCAAAGTAAAAACTACTTGTCGATTTGCAGAGATGCGGTTTCTGAAACGTTTGCTCAAGAAGTCTTCAAGTGCATTTATGCAGGCTATGAGACCGTCTACCAAGTCCCCGTATTTCATACCAGAGGAGTGCTCTTCCAAGAGGCCAGTAAGCTCTGTCACTGTGAGAAACCATGCAAACGCTGGCTGCACAGTCAATGCGAAGTCAGGGGGGAGTACACATATCTATGTCCTACCCTACGTTTCCATGTGTCCAAATCATACTTCCAGTAGGTGCATCGGCTGTGTGTCATCATAGCCGTCTGAAACAAACCACTCCTATCCAGACAGTTTACTGTTGACAGAATGAGAACCGGCAGGTCTACCATTTCTGCAAACACACACTCTAAAAGTGGAACCGTCAGGACGACGAGCGGCGTTTACGAGAACACGAGGCGGGCCGCGCACATGATTTGCTGATTCACATTTAAAACCCTCAACCGGTCACGCCGCTGCCGTGGCCGCTGCGGCATTTAACTAAAACAGCCGAGGTTACTTTCTAATTTATTTACGTCAGCACTTCGACACTCCCCGGTCAAATAAACTACATGATGCTTCGCGATTGTTTAAACACTAAAGTACATCTGACTGCACTAGTTGTGAGATACTACCATTACTGGCCACGGCCCTGCAGACTGCATGCCAGTTGTCCGACAAAACTACATAATTTGATGCTCATACAACTTCAGCCCTCCCTACGGGTTCCCCTCTGTAGACCCGTGGTCACTTTAGTTGGAAAGGGTGTCAGTAGTCTTTTAATGAACGATGGTCACGTTTTCATTCAATTCTCCCACAAGAAGTCCTGACTGTCGAAATAATTATGATACGGAAACAACTGGATATGATAACATGTTGCTGTTTGTCCAACCACCTCTCCATGCCGACTCCCCCTAGGAATGCATGGTATCAGTGTGCAGAGATGTCGGTGGTGGAACCGATCGGGCAAATGTTCGACAGGCGTAGTTTGGCGAAATAAATCATAGTTCTCCGAGCGTGCCGGCGTGCAGAGCACTGCGCACTCACATCCAGTCCTGCGGGATCGATGGATGTTAGGTCAGCATGCCCTATAATTGTCGCTTGTTCTGTTGTTGTTTCTACCTCTGACGATGGACTCCTGTACGGGGTCGACAGCTCAGAACAATAAACAGACTCCTTCGGTGCTCGAGCAGTCTTCCTCCGTTATCTGTAATACGACGAAGCCAAGCGGGTCCCTGACATTCGCCCCGTCCTAAGAACAAGTCGGCTCGCAAAGCCATTCTCTATCCTCCTCCCCATCTCACCCCCATTTCGCCCTTCCACCTACCCGTCTTGCAGTCACAAATTTAGGCAGGCGTTGAAACGCATGAATCACCGACTAAGATCCTTGAGAATAAAGAAATACTTACTACTGGTACTTCATTGAATGGTAGTTTAAAGGGCTGGAATACAAGTGAAGCGAACCGCAACACGAGACATGACCGTAACTTGTAGCAGGGGTCGTTGGCTGTAGACATGAAGGCACCTTGCACGCCTCATTCCCTTTCACGGAAGATGGGGGTGCGAATGAGACCAGGAGATGAAGAGGGGAACGGCAGATCGCTGCTACTGCGAGGTGACAAACCACCAGAGACACTTGCAATCCCCTCTGGGGGGAGAAGGTAATACGTAAACAGCCCACTAAGAGTGCAACAGGCCAGGCGCAGGTACGGTCGTTGCCGATCCCCAGTGCGTCGCAGGAGAAGCTAATGTCCACGAGTACCAGCAACACAAATGATGAATTTGGCGAAGTTACTGCCCAGGAGTTGTGGAAGCTGCTCTAAATGTAGACAGTGGGTACTAGTCATTTGATCGTGTCGGTCGAATATCCTTTCGAAGCTGAAGATATCGGCAGAGCCCGCGCGGTCTGCGGCTAAAGTGTGAGGAGAAAATAACACCGTCTGTGACGTCCACCATCTCGTTGTAGGGAATTATGCTGCATGATAAGCATTATTACAACTCCGCTTACGTAATCTTTTTCAACTGAGAATGCATTTCAGAATTTCGGGCAGCACTTTATGAGACAATATATGGTAGTATTACAGATGATGAATTTATACTATAATAATATACACGAGGCATTAATAATATAATGTTATATATGCAATATATTATAATAGAATAGACATGCAATACATATATACAATCTAATTTGCGATATCTTTACAATGATCTCTTTGAAATTTACTTTACGTCATATTGTTTTTCCCATTATGACTGACATGAATGGATGAAAGGGCTCGCTGTCGAAGTCTGTGATGTTGTTTTGCAAGAACTGGCCTAAGGGATTTTAACACTGGAGGAGTATTTAGGAGCCATCAGCCTTGCTCATTCTAGTTTGCCAGCTTAACTCCACTTGGGCCCGTGCACGAATGTTCTGGAAGCAAAGGCTCATGACAGCCATGCCAGCCCTATTGACCAGTGCGGTGGGTGCGACACGGAAATAGGGACTCCCCTCCTTCAATAATACAGACATACTTGCGCTAAATTCTAGGGAGATTAGGGCTAGAGTTAGGTTAGGGCAAAGGTTGAGATTTGGATTAGAGTCCAAATTTTCGGTAAGGGCAAAGGTGCCCTTCCTGGAATTTAGCGGGGGGACACTAGCATTACTTTGGGCTGGGGTTCCTACTGCCGCGTGTTGCCGTGTGTTGGTGTGAAAAAGGCGGAAACACATCCAGGGGAGCCTTTAATTTCAATTCCCTACTGCGCTACAGTTGAGGTACAGTTCGGTCCATCCACGTAATTTGCATGTTTTGTCCTATTCCACGAAAGTGCTACCGCCGGGTCAAGTCAGGTGCACGAGACCTGGATGTCAGCCAACCGATTTATCATCGTCACCATGGACATTTCTGCTGCCTGTCTGACTTTTGGAACCCACTTTCAGAGCCTGACGCCCCCGCCCTCCAATTATCTTCCTTTATCGCCAGCAAGCATGAGGGCGCCACAGGCCGTGACGATATGGAGGTCCGGATCACACCCACAGTCTAGGCTTCAAGCCAAATATGTGCGCAAATCACTCTCTCCAATTTCTCAAGTCGGGTAACCTAATTCGTCATATAAAAGGTCAGGACAAAATTGCGTGCCCTCTACTCCCTCCCTCCCCTTGATGTCGGGCTTATTCGTCATCTTCCCTGGCAGCCAGTAATATGCGACTGACTAACGCCCCTGACTAACGCCCCTGACTAACACCAGGCTGGGACGCCTGACTGCACGTCGCGCGTGGTCGGCAAGTGAATTCAGACACCACGCAGTCGTCTTCGTCGTCGTCGTCGTCGTCGACGTCGTCGTCGTCGTCGCAGCAGCAGCAGCAGCAGCAGCAGCAGCAGCAGCAGCAGCAGCAGCAGCAGCAGCAGCAGCAGCAGCAGCAGCAGCAGCAGCAGCAGCAGCAGCAGCAGCAGCAGCAGCAGCAGCAGCCGGGGAACACATCTACAGTGGGTGCTAAATACGGATGAAAACTTGACCGTAGTCTTCAGCTAGACATTCAGTTGGAAAGTAGTAAATAGAGAGGTTTGCCCACTGTAGGATGTCAGCTTGTGCGTTAATTGCTCTCCAAAAAAGTAACTATTTAAGTGGTGCGCATTTCCCAGTTTTTTCCCCATATGGCCGTGGATGAACCCATACCTTGCAGAAAGGATGGGAAGTCATTTCTTTTTTGGCACTTGAGGTGGAGAGCATTCTTCGACTTTTAAAAGAATTACTTACTGTATCTGCTTTTGTCTCCGATGATGGGTTCGAGCAGGAATCCGAAACGTCAGGCGAATTAAGCTCTTGTCTCAGCGACCGTGTCTCCTTCTTCCCGACTGCATCCTGGGACCCGTCTCTTCGCTTCTATTGAGAATTACCTACCCTCTGAAGTTCGATCCGTGGATTCCCTTGTGTGTAGGGTTTCCGACCTAGTAGTATTCTTGGTAGTATATGAAGCAATAAAATCAGTAGCTGCGATAGCAACAGGAATAAAGGAATGATGAGTAAAAGCAGAAATAATGGTGGAGTAATAATCGGGGGAATTATTATTACCGCCATTATTATTAGTTGAGGTTGAGGTAGGGACAGTAGTAGCACTAATAATGTTAGTAGTAGTGGTAATAGTGGTAGTTGTACCATTAGTTTATGCATAACAGTACCGGCCGTGGTAACATTCGGCTAATTGACAACGGTAACGGTAGTAATGGTATTTGGATTATTATTTTTTACTAGTGTTATTAGTGGAAGTAGGAGCGGCAGTTCCAGTGTTTGTGATGCGTATGTCCCTAAAACGAGCCGGGTGGTAGATGCGCAGAAACAACGCAGGGACTAGATCGGAAGCCGACAGGTGTTATTGGGAATGAACACCCATAACAAATGCCAACACATCGGGTGTGGCGACTGGCTCAGTTGCCGGTTCACTTCTTGCCAGTTGGGATCCGTGCTGCTCGACTACTTTTGTTGAGGTATAAAATGCTGGGTCAGTGTACGTTGTGGACAGGGGGTATGATGGTGCGCCTAGGTGTGGGTTTACACCATGTCAGCCATCTCTCCCACCTCCGGTCTTCTTGACTTCGTCTTGACACTGGGTCTGGATGGGTGAGGAGGAGGAGAGAGTGCGGTAGATACTGTGTAAGTCTACTCTCATTATAGACTAATTCACGCACAAGTGACCGTCTCTCCTCTCACCTAGCTGTGGAGCACGTGGTGGACATCGTTGACAACGACGATCGAATTTTCATTTCATAGGTAGCTACTGCCCCCGGAGATCTTACACCGCAACCAGGTTTACAGGTCTGCATGGTCCTCCTGGGGTTCATTTCGTGAGCAGAGTTACTGGCAGTTGGAATTCTGGAGCAGAAATAGCCGCCGCGTGCACCACCATATCTGCTTTTCGCTGAGCACTCGAAGACGCCAGATCGCAATTGCGAGACCGAGCCCCTTCCTTTTGAAGTTGTTCTACAGGCTCTTTAAGCAACCCCCTTTGCTTATACGTTTATCTGTGAGGCCTTAAGTTGTTCAAACAAGAATGGGGCGGGGGATAGTTATTTGATCCCGAGAGGATTCTGATGTGGGCGAATTTTTCCGACTCTTCGTGGTTGATACAGACTTGTTAACTGAGGATTTTCAACAAGTGCTGACCACCTAGTGAGAGGTTACGTGTTCATGTTGGTTAAACCATTTTTGTGACCGAATTCACTGGGGTTAGCGTTGGATCCAGTGCTGTCTTGGAGGCTGATAGCAACTCTAACTCTCGCGAGGTTCCTCCGCTAGTGGCAGGCGAAGCGATCACCGTGTCGGAGGTTGCCAGCCGAAATCGCTCCCCACGCGTTTCTTTACAGCAGTTCGCATACATGTGCCGGCACTAATACCACCCCAGCCTCCATCCCAGAGAATGCTCACATGACATTCCTACTGCACCTAACACCAGACCTGGCCGTCAGTGTTCACAGAGTGGGCAACATGGCTCGATTTGCTAATCACTCCTGTAATCCCAACCTGTAGCTCAGGTGCTACAACAGAAATGGCCGTCTTTGTACGACTAAGAGTCAACGAGACCACTTAATCTTGTAAACTTACACGACTGAGCTCCCCTTTAAGACCAACGAGGACACTCATACCGATCTTCAAAACATTACCGCCATTGAGCCTACTACCAGAAATGTGGAGTCAATTCCCAGCTGTCACCACTGCAGCCACACTTTCTCATCGCGTATATGGCTTGTCGGTCATTTGCGAATTCATAGCACTGAGAATGGCAAACCAGTGCCAGGGGCCCCAATATACACCCCTCACAACCGCCCTAACTGTCCACGGGCATTCGGTCACCGCGTGGGCCTACTCGGCCGTAGGCGACTCCATGAAAATCTGCGGCAAAATAACACAGTCTAAACTCCATCATCACACCCCGCTTTGCTAGCTCACACAACCCGAGATAGGAGAGAGTGCGATACATGCAGCACAAGTCTGTTTCATTATAAACTAACTCACATGCAAATAACCATCCTGTGCCCAGCATGCTGTGGGGCTCGGGGTGAACATCATCTTCCGCGACGGTTGAACTGTCACTGGTGGTATTATTCCCAATACAAGCGAAGATGTGTGTTTCAGGAACTAGTTGATAAGAAGTGGAGGCAGTCGCTGGAGCAGGAGCTTTATTCGCCTGGCGTTTCGGATCCACGCTCGAGTCCATCATCAGAGACAGTAACAGACACGGGTGATTCGTGCACAGGAAGTTGCAGTATTTAAAGGATGCAGTCGCCATGCCACTGCATACCTATGATGATTAACTTCTCCCCCCTTCATCGAGGAGTGTTGTACGCTGGTGCGCTCTGCCCGCATATGCACCAGATACGCTAAACGACTCCAGATGCTTCTTGCTGTAGCAGTGGGTGATTAGACCAATGCAACTAAGTCGGAGGAACTGGAAGACTGTGCCGGACGCGGATCGCCGAACAAGCGGCAGCAGTGCGAAGAAATTACGCTAACTCTTAAGTCGCGTCCCACTCGGCCAGACCCGGCCACGCATTCGAGTTCGACGAGGAGGAAATCCTCGCGAGAGGTGATAATCACGTGAGCCGCGATTCGCCTGAGTCACGGTTCACGAGGCCCCCAGTCTATCAACGAGTGCAATTACATCCCTACCCTATATTTGGTGCTGAGACTTGGCCTGGTTAAAGTAATTAGCCACCGGGGAGCGCGCAGGCCGGTGAGCCAGATGGCCGAGCAATCATCACGCCGACACCCAAGACGGGTGATGAAATTCTAGCAATTAGCAACCTGCATACCGGCTATCAAGCCATTAGCGTACCAGCGGGCAACAGTCCTCGATGAAGGGGAGAGCGGTTGATTAGCCTAGGTATTCAGTAGCATAGCGACTACATCCTATGAATACTGCAAACTCCTGTGCACGAGTCATCCGTATCTGATATTGTCTCTGATGATGGGTTCGAGCGTGAATCCTAACGCCAGGCGGATAAAGCTCTTTTCCCGATGTCATTATTATTATTATTATTCTTATTATTATTGGTATTTGTGGTAGTAGTAGTGGTAGTAGCAGCAGCAGCAATGCCGATAACGTCAAGAGTAGTAGTGCTTGTAGTATTTGTAACATCCTTTCCATAATGTCAGTGGTAGTTATGATAGCATTAGAAGTGATGAGAACAGTAGTAGTGCTGGTGGTAGTAATATAGGAAATAGTGGTATTTGCGGCAGTGCTAGGGGGAGGATCGGTAGTGGAGGCAATTATAGTAGCGACGACGGTAGTAGAGGTGATAATAATAGTACTAGTAGTAAAATGGTTGAAGAAACAGTCGTAGTACTGTGCCGTGGTAATAATGACTGTGGTAGTCGTGCTAACTTTTAACTCTTTCTCAAAATAGTTTTTAATGTTGAGTTAGACGCATCCCGGAAAACCCTCTAGTCTTTTATTTTACGTCAATTAGAGTCCTAAAACTCGGAAAACTTCTTTAAAGGACTTTAGAGCGATGAAGGAAAGAAGGCCTAACAAGCAGGACCACAACTAGACCAAAATATACAGTAGTCTCTTTCTCTCTCTTCTCATCGGTGGAGCTCTGCGGCCATGCCCTGTCCATCCCCCTCGAAGGCATGACCGTCGTTTCCTCCAACTTTTTGCGGTCAAGCAGTCCTGCCTGACTTTGGCCTGATCATCTTCAGCTTGTCTATAACGTCAAAGAGTTAAGCACAATAAAACTACCTACTGTCGCAGTCACATCCAAACCGCAGAGTGTTACGACCAGAACGGTGTATTCTGCAGTAGCTTGGCCTTAAAATCTGATGCAGCCCATCAAGTCCTCTGTTAACCGAAGTCCATTCGGGGAGACCTAGCCCCTAGTCAATGGCGGTAGTTACATGCGCAGACGCAGCATCAGAGAATCTCTGAAGATATACGTTTCTAGAGTCTTTCTAGAGTCGTCACTCCCCCGACGGTCAAAACCGTTTAAAGATGTCTACTGGAGTCTGACATCTCTTCTAGAGTGCATGTGAATGCGCAGTTTAAGTGGATCCAACGGCTTCTGGTTGAGACGCCTGTCAACTCGGTTATCGTTTACGGAAGCGGCAGGAGTAAATCCATAAGGACAGAGAAAATCACAGCTCGCATTCTAATATCATGTCTCTGTCGTTCTATCTTTTTCCACTATCGCCAGACAGATTTTTGCCGCAGCAACAGCATCCTGAAAGTGGACCTTGTCGTGTTTAGATTTGGACAGACTGGTCACGGTGACGCGTAGTCTGGACTTCGGTCGGGAGCTCGCGTTAATTACTCCACCATACTCGTCTTCCCCGTCGGGACACTAATTACGGCAGAAACTAGCTCCATTAACTCAGAATGGTCAATCTGGCCTTCAGAGTGAGCATACGGCTTTCTGAACGACTCCCCAAGAAACGGGCAATTTCGATGAATAGACAGTCCGATGAAATTAGGCTGACTGTGTTCTCGTCCCTGGCTTCACTGTCTCGCCTGCTAAGTTCATATCTTACTTGATTTCTCGAATCAAGGAAACTCATGACTCCTACCGTTAAAATTTCCCTCACCTGACTTCAACCTGCAACGCTCCCTTGATAACTGCCGGCTGTACAGGGAGTGACTGATATCATGAAATGTTGGCTGAAATTCTGAAATGCGTTTTCAACTAGGAAGGATTACTTAAGCACAGTAATAATACTACGGCAATTAACGACTCGGAATCGGACTGAAAAGCCACCGACAGTTGGTCCGTCGATTTCGACGATGACCACCGTGTGTCCCACAGACTGCATTGTGGGAGCAGGGACGGTGACTTACGCAGGGGTTTATAGTGTCAGTAGACTTGCGTAGCATCTACCTACACTCTCTCCTCCTCCCCCGCCTGGGCCCGGTGTCAAGACAGAGTCAAGAAGACCGGAGACGGGGGAGGCCGCAGGTGGATGGCTCGGACGGGTCTTTGCCTTGGCGCTCCACTCCGCACCCCTGGTCCACACACCAAGACCAGGATTTTGACCACAAAACAATGGGGTGGAGGCAGTGGTCCAGTTGTGCGACGAATGCCGACAACAGGGTCCGCCAGCGCACCCCGGGAATGTTGGCATTTGTTTTGCGCACAGATAACGCCTGCCAGAGTCCGATGTGGCCCCCGTGTTGGTCCAGCGCATCTAACACGTGGCCCGTTTTGAGGGCACACACACACACACACACACACACACACACGACAGTTGGACCGTCGATTTCGACGATGTCCACCGTGTGCCCCACAACTGCAGCAGCGGTGGGAGCAGGGACGGTGACTTACGCGGGGGTTTATAGTGCCAGTAGACTTGCGTAGCATCTACCTACACTCTCTCCTCCTCCCCCGCCTGGGCCCGGTGTCAAGACAGAGTCAAGAAGACCGGAGACGAGGGAGGCCGCAGGTGGATGGTTCGGACGGATCCTCACCTTGGCGTTCCACCACACCCCCTGGTCCACACAACAATAACCAGGATTTCAACCAACACAACAGAGATTTGGAGGCTGGCACGACCGAAGCCGCAGCTAGGCGTGCCGCCAACGCCTGACTCGGATCCCAAACTGTGGTGGGAATGCCATAAAGGCCACATTAAAAAGGAGCCATTGCAGCCTGACTCTCAGACCGCCTCCAGTCAAGGAGGAGGTCCAAGTTACCCCGTCAGTTGGCAACCTTCCAAGCCACGGCTTTTAGCGCACCGTGATAGCTTCAAGCGCGTCAGATTGATTATAGTGAGGAAAATGCGCTGAGTCGTCGACCTCACTCTCCCTTCCCATTCCCACACCCCAGCCACTGTCCGAGCCGGTCAGTAGACTGGAGTGGGGAATGGGCGCGGTGGCTGACATGGTCGACTGACCATGCCTTCGCGCGCCACAGCACGACCTGGCCCCCCATACACACAAACATCAGGATTTCACACAACGGGGGTTGAACGGCGTGTCTCTCACTTGCGTGAGAGTGCCGTGGAAGGTGCTGTTGCAGCCCGTACTCAGCCCACCAGTCCGCCACTCCACACAACACACACACACACAACGTGACGGACTGCGTGAACCGAGAGCGGGCCTCAATCAGCAACCTTCCTATCCACGACACTTGACGTGTCGGGATAGTCTTGGACACAAGTCACCCGTGCAGCCGAAACTGCATGGAGACCGAGTCGAGATGCACACTTCCCACTTGCGTGGGAGGCGGCAGTTGAGTGCATGAGGTGTGTGAGGGTTGATGTCTGGTGGGGTGATGGTGTTAGGAGGTAGGGAGTGAGGGAATGTGTGGTGTGACCGGCGGTTGTCTACCGCAGGTCGTCGTGGATGCGCATGTGGCCGAATAGACCCATGCGATGCGTGAAGGTGCGAGGGCAGTGTGGGCAGTGGAGGCGAGTGCGGTGGGTGTAGGTTGGTGCTCCAGGCACTGGTTCGCCAGTCTCTCTGCGATGGATTCGCAAGTGACCGACCAGGCCGATGTGTGAGGTGAAGGTGCGTGGACAATGTGGGCATGAGAGGTCGGCGGTGTCGGTGTCATCTGTAGAGGAAGCAGTGTTGGTGGTGGTGGTGGTCGGCGCGTGTGACGGTGGAGGGAGGGTGGGT